>RWJK01001912.1:55621-147949 GCA_004335835.1 Scenedesmus sp. ARA3 | reverse complement strand
GCTGCTGCTGCAGGTGCCCATCTACTTCAGCGCACCCATGGCTGCCCGTGCCAACCAGTTCTACCGCCTGCTGCTCAACTGGGCCAGTGAGCGGCTCAAGCAGGGGCCCCCCGGCAGCAGGGCAGCAGGGTTTGGCTTCAGCAGGGTGCAGCAGTGGCAGCCGGAAATGCTGACACAGCCGGTGAGGCGCACAGGCTGCGTTAGGATGAAACGTGGCAGTTTGTGTTGGGATCGCGTTGTCATGTTTGTACAACTTTATGAGGCAGCTTACACAGGCATGTATCTACAGCTGTGCTAGGGGCAAGGGGAGTTGGGGCTTGGGAATAAGCAGCGGCTTAAGCAGGGACCCCCCGTGCAGCCGTGCAGCAGGCTTTGGATTTGATAGTAGGGTGCAGCAGTGGCAGCCGGAGATGCTAACACAGCCGGTGAGGCACGCACGGCAGTGCAAACAGTACATGTAGCAAGCACGGCAAGCAGGCATGTCAGCAGCAGGTTTTGGCTTCAGCAGGGTGCAGCAGTGGCAGCCGGAGATGCTGACACAGCCGGTGAGGCACACATGGCCACAGTGCTCACACACACCAGCTGCAGCCGTAACAGGGTAACAGATGGCAGGCTACGCCATGCTACTAGATAGGTGCTGGGTGGCGAGCTTTGTCCCTCTCTGATGCAGCCTGCATAGGCAATGCATTAGCAGCTGCGTTCGCGTGCTGATGTATTATTTGTGCACTGCTCCGTACACTGGCCAGCTTAGTTTCCCTGCCGCCGCCGCTGCTGCTGTCTTTGGCTTGCTGGTTGTCATGCAGGGCCCGTGTGTGCTGTTTGCCACTCCTGGCATGCTGCAGGGGGGCATCAGCCTGGAGGTGTTCAAGGCCTGGGGCCCTGACCCCAAGAACTTGGTGCTGCTGCCCAGCTACCAGGTAAGCCCCCTGTCGGTGTACAATTGGCTTGTTTGCTTATTCTGGCTACTGCACTGCATTACGTATTCATGCTGGCCGCCTGGGCGCCTGACCCCAAAGAACTTGGTGCTGCTGCCCGGTGATCACAACACGTGGGCGGTGCGCCAGTTATGGCCCCTGGCTGATGCATTGCAGTGCATGCGCGTGCGTGCATGCTGTTTCCGCACTGCCTGATGGCACAGTATGTGCGGGGTTGGAAATAGGTGAACACTTGAAGTGCAGGACAAGTCTGCTTCTTGATGCAGCTGTCTGACGGTATGCCTGCTGCTGCTGCTGCTGCTGTTGCTGTTACTGCCTCGGCTGGCTGCTGCTGCAGGTTGCCGGCACGCTGGGCCGGCGGCTGATGCTGGGGCAGCGCAAGGGGCTGCTGGTCGACAGGACAACCCTGGACGTCAACTGCAAGGTGGGGTATGATCAAAAATCACATTCCAGTGGGATTCAGACATGATTTAAGCTACTCATTGTAGTTACATGCATGCAAGGGGCTGCTGGTTGACAAGACAAGCCTGGACGTCAACTGCAAGGTGAGGTTCGATTTAGCAATCACAGTCTAGTGGACCTGAAACGGCACGCACTACGCATCATGTGTGAGTGCATGCGTTCGGCAATTTCATTGGCATATTGATGGCAATTATACAGAGGATGAGGGCATTCCGGCGTGTTTGCTGCTGAATGTGGCTGCTTGACAACACAGCAACCCCTGTTGCTGCAAACACGCCGGAATGCCCTCATCCTCTGTATAATTGTTCGCTGCTGCTGCTGCTGCTGCCCATGGTGTGCACAGGTCTTCTATGCAACCGTCAGCGCACATGCAGATGCAAAAGGCATCCTGCAACTGGTGCAGCAGGTGGCACCTGCAGCAGCATTGCTGGTGCATGGAGAGCCAGACAAGATGGCATTCATGTCAAACAAGATACAGAGCAGCCTCGGCATCAAATGCTTCATGCCAGCAATTGGAGAAGAAGTTGAAGTCAGCAGGAGCGGCTGTACGCCTGTGCCGACATCTGCGCAGCTGCTGCGGAAGCTACCAATGACTGTGCAGCAGCTGCTGCAGCAGCAGACAAAAGGTGGCAGCAATGTGGCAGTGGTTGGCGGCCAGGGGGTGTCGACCGGTGCTGCTGCGGCAGGGTGGCTGCAGCAAGGTGATGTGGGGCAGCTGGTGCAAGCAGCTATGAGGTTAGCAGGGCTCAATGCAGCTGCTGACGGTGACGGCAGCAACCCACAGCAGCAGCAGCAGCAGCAGCAACTACCAGTGTCTGCTGCCGCACGTGCCGCGCAGCTGGCCCCATGGCTGGAGCTGCTTGCTGCTGCAGCACAAGAAGTGCGGAAGGAAGGCGCTGATGGGGCGCAGCAATTTCAGCAGCAGCAGCCCGCGCAGCACAACCAGCAGCAGCAGCAGCAACAGCAGCAGCAGCAGCAGGCAGGTCACACAACAGAGAGCAGAGGCACAGGCAGTCAATTGCAGCAGCAGCAGCAGCAAGAGCTGCCAGCTGGTACGACAGTAGCCACGCTGTCTCAGCAATTGCACCAGCAGCTAGCCCTGGAGTCCCAGAGCTGCATACTTGATGGCGTGCTAGTTGTGCGGCACCTGCCGCCTGAAGCTCCCGCTGAGCAGCAGCTAGTGCAGAGCATGCAGCTGCTGCCTGCGCAGGAAGCAGCAGCAGCGCTGGGGCTGGCACATCACACAGTGAAGCTGAGAAGCAGGCTGAAGCTGCCTGCGGCCTGCTGGGATGAGGGAGCAGTGCAGAAGTGGCTAGAAGCAGGCGGACAAAGGATCAAACCCGTGCAGCAGCTGCAGCTGCAGCAGCAGCAGCAGTCCAGTGTGAATGGTGCTGTTGGGCTGATGTTTGTGGCTGCTGTGCTGCAGACGGGGCTACCAGCTTCTGTTGCGCAGCTGGTGCAGCTGGAGGGGTCATCTGTGCGGTTGAAATCCATATGTATAGCTGTGCTGGATGCGCAGCAGTACACGTTGGTGTGCAGCTGGCTGTTGCAGGACGATGCGCTAGCACAGCAGAGCATCTCTCTGGTTGAGCTTGCTGGTAAATCTTTGTAACCCCTTATGAGCAAAGTCGCCGCTCGCTGGCCTAGTGCTGGGGGCAGGTTTCGGTCCAACTGGAAGGAGTCCTGAGATGTATGATATCATATTGCAATATTGCATTAATGCTCACGCTATTTGGTCTGGCGCAGATATCGCGCAGCAGATTTGTTGATTTTGTTGATCTTGTCAGATTGTTACGTAACAATCTCTATACAGAAGCAGCACTGCTGTGCCAGTGGCAGGACAGGCAAGTAACCTTGAGCATTACTTGCCCCGCAACACGACTGGTTGAGCACAGCATGCAAAATAATCTCTGCAAACTCCATATTACCAGCATAGCAGCTGAAGCACAGCGTCACAGAGCAGCTGGCCGCATGCGGCTGCACAACCTTTGGTATGTGTGCACTGTTAGAATACATATAAGTCCGAAGTTCCGTCCCCCCTGGAAACAAAAAAAAGTCCGAAAAGGCTAGACGCCCGGCGTCGCCCACCAGTTTAGAACTGTATACAGCTGCAGGGCCAGTGCCATATAGTATTTATGAGTTGCAATGCCAACTGGCCAGTCAAGCTGCGACTGCTGCATGGATGGCACAAACCATTTGGGGCGGTTGATGCAGCACAAAACCCTGAACAAGCTGCTCATGCCACGCCATGCCAGCAACACAACCGCCCACTATTTGCTACTGCCGCTGCTGTTCAATTGCCAAACCACAGTACCCACACAACAGCAGCACCCTGATGCTACACCACCAATGCACACAGCTGTGAACCTCAGGTCTTGCACACTGCCGCCCAGCAACTGCTGCTACCCTTCAGCAGACCAGTTGTGCTGGAATCCTAGAACGCCCGACGCTGCGTCCGCACAGCCGCCCAAAACTCAGCCCATGCACAGGACGAGATGGACTCGCCAGCTGCTTCATCTGTGCCGAGCTGCTGCAAGTTGGACAGCCGCGTCAGCAGCATCAGCCCCTGCCGAGTGAGCCCGCTGTTGTGCTCCAGCCGCAGCTCTGTCAGCTGCTGCAGGTGTGCAATGGCTGCGAGGCATGACATGCTGCCCAAGTTGCACCTCTGCAGGTCCAGGTGCCGCAGCTGCTTGAGGCTGCACGCAAGCGCATTCGCTGCCAGCTCACCCACACCTGCCCCCAGGCCGCCCAGCACAAGGCGCGTCAAGTTGGTGAGTGCTGTCAGCTGCAACGCATCGCCCTCCAATAAGCTCGAAGGCGACTGCAGGCACAACTCCTGCAGGGTTGTGAGGCGCGCAAGCATGCTGCATGCAGGTATGTGCACAAAGCGCACAACTTCTTCCTCATCCTCCGAGTCATCGTCCGAATCGTGCTGCTCGACGCGCACAGCATAGAGTTGCAGCTGCAGCTTGGTAAGGGCGCTGCACGCCCCTATGCCCTGCAGAATGGTCAGCACCTGCTCCTCTTCCGAAGAGCTCCGTGATAGCACCTTGAGCTCTCGCAGCTGCGGCACAAGCGCCCAGCTGCGTGCCGCTTCCTGTGCAGCTCCCGCATCATTGTAGCCCAGCGCAACATGCTGCAGCGACTGCAGCTGGGAGAGGTCCTGCAGCGAGCTCGCTTTCATCGGGGTGTCCAGCCGCAGGTGCTGCAGCTGCTGCAGCTGCAGCAGCTGTAGCTCGGCTATTGCGTCGCCGCGGCTTGATCTGCTCACAAGCTCGAGCCGCTGCAGCTGCTGCGGCAGCGCTGAGCCCTCGGGAACGCCAAAGTATGCATTGATGCTCAGCTCCCGCAGCTGGCTGCACCGCGTCAAGTCCACAACAGGCAGTCGCATGCCGAGGTAGAGGTGCAGCTGCTGCAGCGGCAGCGGCCGCGCCAGGAACTGCTGCAGCGGCTGCTGCCCGCCGCACCACTGACCTCCCAAGCTGAGGTGTGACAGCCTGGTGAGTTGCGCCACGCCATCCAAGCAGCTAGTGGGGATGCCGCCAGTTTTCCCTTGTTCTTTAGTGATGCTCAGGTGCTGCAGGTTGCTGAGGCGCGCCAGGTCAGCAGCAAGGCAGGCACCACTGAACTTTGCATTTGCCCAGAAGTCCAGCTCTAGGCGAGTGAGGCTGTGTGCTGGTAGTGCTGCGAGCATGCCCGGAATGCCTGGCAGGTCAGCAGTGAAGCTGACCAGGCGCAGGCCACGCTGCTGCTGCTGCTGCTGCTGCTGCAGCACTGGCAGGTTCTGCGCTGCTGGTGCTGCTGGTGGCGCTGCGCCAGCCGTTGCTGCCAGCGCCATAGCTGGCTGCATCAGCTGCTGCGCTATCTCTATGAAGCTGTCGAGCGGCATGGGGAGGCTTGACGTGCCATCCATAGCCACACGATGCACTTCTGCTGTATCAAATGTGATACTTTTGACGAGCGGCGCGTGCACCGGCAGCCACTGCGCAAAGCTGCTCAGCTTGACCAGTAGCGCTGTTTGTTTGGGATGGCTGGCGAAGGTGGGGCCAATGTTCACTGCTGTGTTGCAGGCACTGCACTGCTGCACTGCCTGCCGCCAGCCCTTGCACACACATGCAGCTGAGCACAGGATCGTTGCATCTGCGCTGAGTGCCGGGTGGTCAACAGCGATTGACAGCGCTAGTGTGCACTTGGCTGAGGCACCTTGTGCCTGCAGCAGCAACAGCAGCACGCAACAACAGAGGAATGGGTCAGAGCGATCAGTACGGGGACCATAGGCGCTTTTCCCAGGCGATCTATGTCTTTTGCTGAATGTTGCAGGTCAGCTGTGCCAAACAGGCTCTGTTGGTGGCAGATCAGCCAGGGACAGCCAAGTATGCAGCTCACCTGCGCTCCCTCCTGACGCATCTTTCAAGACAGAGACGTATTGCAAGTACACGTTACAAATCTTTAAAACCCAGATGCTGGCTATTGCCGATGACACTCTGGCTGGGCGAGCAACAGTTCTGATCAGTTCGGGCAATGTCGGTCTGACAGAAGCGCTTATAAAGCCGGCCTTGATGTGCTTGATATCTTGGACCTGATGACGAAAGGAAGCTGCAGGGTGCTAATGGGCTCTGCTCAGTGTCACTGAGCGGACACACTCGAGAGTGTGTGGGTACTACTGTTAGTGACAGATGTTCAAATGGTTGGTTCGGAACCAGTACCTGTTTCATGAGTAAGGAACCACTTGTCTCATCGGCTTTCAGGAAACCTGCAGAATACTCAGCCAGTAAAGGGCATGAAACGCCTCTGACACTTCAACAGGTCACTTCTGACCCTGTACCCCACCAGCCACACCTCTCTCGTGTTCCCAAACTTCCATTACTGAACCACCCTCATCAGCCTAAGTGCATTGCCGGCTACCAAATGCTGCCACTGCACGACAAGGGCATGCCAGAGCACATGCTACACAGCTGTGCAAAAGTGCGAGGAAGTAAAACCACCCACACTGCCGCTGCAAAGCTTCAACCCAAAACTACACCCCTTAAGCTTGTCAGAGTATGGTTGGTGCAGTTGTGGCGCTGAAAAAAAAGCCTGAACACGCTGCTTATGCACCACACAGCAACATAATTGCCCAGGCAGTCCTACTGCTGCTGCTGTTCAGCTACACAACCACAGTACCCATGTGACTGCAGCACCCTTACATTGCCACCTTCGCACACTGCCGGGCACCCGCAGAGCCGCCAGGCCCAGTGAAAAAGACCGCCCAGCATCCGCTGTTTAACTACTGCTCAGCTGATGCATCAGCTAGCGCTGGCCACCTGATAGAACATCAGGCGCTGCCCCCGCACACTCTTCCAGAACTCCGCCCAGTCCCGCGGCGTCATGAACCTGCCAGCATCCGCCCCCAACTGCTGCAAGTTTGACAGCCGCGTCAGCAGCGCAAGCCCCTGCCGCGTGAGCCCGCTGTTGCGCTCCAGCCGCAGCTCTGTCAGCTGCGATAAGTGTGCAATGGTTGCGAGGCACGACATGCTGCCTAAGTTGCAGTCCTGCAGGTCCAGGTGCCGCAGCTGCTTGAGGCTGCATGCAAGCGCATTCGCTGCCAACTCGCCAACGCCTGGCCCAACATCTGCCAGCACAAGGCGCGTCAAGTTTGTCAGCGCTGCCAGCTTCAGTGCATCGCCATCCATCAAGCTCGAAGACTCCAGACTCAGGTCTTGCAGGGCTGTCAGGCTCGCAAGCACGTCGCATGCAGGGAGGAGCCTCGTGCGAATGAGGTCCCCCTCATCGTCAGAATCGTCAAAGGCCAGAGGATGCGGCTGAACTCGCTCAGCACAGACTTGCAGCTTCAGCTTCGTCAGGGCGCTGCAGGCTGCAACACCCACCAGGACAGTCGACATCGCGTCCTCTTCCGCATCGCTGCCCATATTGTTGGCCACTGACAGCTCTCGTAGATGCGGCACTTGACCCCAAGCCAGTGCCGCCTGCCTAGCGCTGTCTAATCCAAAGTAGCCCAGGGCAACGTGCTGCAGCGACTGCAGCTGTGTCATGTCCTGCAAAGTGCGCACAGTCATGGGGACAAACAGGCGCAGCTGCTGCAGATCCTGCAGCTGCTGCAGCTGCAGGTCTGCTAGCGGCCTGCGCATGCTGCTGTTGTTGTCCAAGTCCAGCTGCTGCAGCTGCCGCGGCAGTGCTAAACCCCTAGGGAAGGTATAGGAGGTCTTGATTGACAGCTGCAGCAACTGGCTGCAGCGCGTCAAGTCCAGCGCAGGCAGGGGCATATCAAGGCTCAGCTGTAGCTGCTGCAGCTGCAGCGGCCGCGCCAGGAACTGCTGCAGTGGCTGCCGCCCGCCTGACCACTGCCCTCCCAAGCTGAGGTGTGACAGCCTGCTGAGCTGCGCCACGGCCTCCAAGCAGCTTGTGGGGATGCCAGCAGCAGTGCCGAGTGACTTTGTAAGGCTGAGATGCTGCAGGCCGCTGAGGCGCGCCAGGGCAGGCGCCAAACCGCTCATTGCTGTGCTTGACCACAGGTCAAGATCCAGGTGTGTGAGGCTGTGCACTGGTAGCGCTGCGAGCATGCCTGGTACTCCTGGCATGTCGGCAGTGAAGCTGACGAGGCGCAGGCCGTGCTGCTGCTGCTGCTGCTGCTGCTGCTGCTGCACAGGCAAGTTGTGCCCTGCTGGTGCTGCTGGCGCGGCCTCGCTCGCTGCTGCCAGTGCCATAGCTGGCTGCATCAGCTGCTCCGCTATCTCTATGAAGCTGTCGAGCGTGATGGAGTTTGACTGGCCGTTGGAGCTGTGCGCAATCTGGGTGGATCTTGTCTTGATCGTGATGCTTTTGACCATTGCAGCGTGTGCTGGCAGCCACCGAGCAAAGCTGCTGAGCTTGAGCAGTGGCGCTGTTGGTCCCATATGGCTGGCATATGTTGGTCCGATCACCACTGCTGTGTTGCAGCCGCTGCACTGCTGCACTGCTTGACGCCAGCCCTTGCAGACCCGTGCAGCTGAGCACAGGATGAGGGGGTGTGCGCTGAGTGGTGGGTGGTCAACGGCAATAGAGAGCGCCTGCGTGCACTTGGCTGAGGCACCATGTGCCTGCAGACACCCAACAGCAGCCAGCAGCAGTAGAGGATTAAAACAGAACCATTGCTGTGGCTTAGACATACTCAGATTCAAAAGGATCGGTTGTATGTCTTGTGCCTATCACTGCAGAGCTGCAGTGCAGGTGTGGGCTGTGTAAGAAGGAGCAGAGGAGCAGATCAAGCATGAAGCCAGTGATGCAGCTCACCTGCGCCCCCTCCCCAGGCATTCCTCAAGACAAAACCCCTATTGATTATGTGCTCCGTCTTTCAAATTTTAGATGATGTCGGAGACGCTTTGGCTGGGCGAGCAACAGTTCCGGTCAGATGTGGGCACCGTTGCCAAAGGGATCCTACGGTGGACCTTGCTGTGCTCATTACAAAGGTACGGATGATGACATGGAGCCGCAGGGTGCCGATGGGCGGTATGTATGGGTGCTGCTGTCAGTGACATATGTTCAAATAGTTGAGCCGCTCAGCTTGAGCGGGACCCACTCATCCCATCCGTTTCCGCGGCAAAGGGCCCACTCCTCTATAGAATGAAGGCATGTAACTATTTTGATTCCTGAAAACCCTCAATCCTGACCCTGCACGTCACCAGCCACACTGAAGTCACACCACGGTGGTGTCACTGCTGCTGTGTCAAACCACACTGCTGCTGTGTCAAACCACCCTCATCAGACTCGCAAGGAGTTGCAGGTCACACATTACAAGCAACAACCCTCATCAGATTCATTCATTGCTAGCAAATGCTGCCACTCCACGACCTGTAGCATGTAAGAGAACTTGTTACACAGCTGTACAGAGAGTCTTCGGTACCACCTAGTCACACAAAACCACCACCCACACTGCCGTCACAGAGCTACAACCCAGGCATCTGTCAACAGTGAGTAATGTTTCTCAACACTTTGCTCAGCACATGACCATGCCACCATCCACGTTCATGACCTGGCCTGTGATGTATGCTGCTGCTGGGTCCAGTGCCAGGAAGCGCACCAGGCCAGCAACCTCCTCAGGCTTGCCATAACGGCCTGCAGCAGCAGCAGCAGCAGCAAAGCGCAGGACAAGCGGGTGTTGAGATGCGGTTGATGTGCAGCAGTTGCAAGTGGTACCCTGCTAGCGGCATGAGCTGCCCAACATCACACGTTCAGCGCAGCACACATGACCTGTCAACCCTCAATACAGCAACAGGACGTCTGAACCATGCGAAACACAGCGGACTCACCCAGGGGGATGCCTGCCAGGATCTGCGCCTCGTACTTCTCAGGAATGCTCGCAGTCATGTCGCTCGCAATGAAGCCAGGTGCCACTGCATTGGCGGTGATGCCGCGGCTGGCCCACTCGCGCGCGGTGGTCTTGGTGAGGCCGATGACGCCTGCCTTTGCTGCGGAGTAGTTGGCCTGGCCTGCGTTGCCCACCAGGCCCACCACGCTGGTGATGTTGATGATGCGGCCCTTCTTGGCCTTGCTCATCAGCTTGGTGGCGGCCTGGGGAAGCAAGATGGTAAACCATCATCAACATCAGCACTGTGATGATGAGCTACGTGAGTGCTATAGGGCCATGCCATGCATGGCGTCTTGCTGTGCTCAACAAGGCATTTGGTAACGGGGGCACAGGGGAGCAAAACCCAATGAGCTGCAGCCCTGGCTAGCATCCTTAAAGACGCTGCAAAGCGACACCAGCTAAGCGTGCGCTGCTTGCAGAGACAGCTGAGTTGCAAGACAGGTGTTGGCCGCGCTTGCAGCGCACCTGTGTCGCATAGAAGACTGAGGTGAGGTTGGTGTCGATGACGTCGTTCCACTGCTCCGGCTTCATGCGCATCATCAGCGTGTCGCGCGTGATGCCTGCAGGGTGGCACAGAAGCGCGGAGGCACGCAGATGAGAACACTATCTTTGAGCAACTGCCAAGGCACCGACACAGAGTAGAGCAGCAAACTTCCATGCAGGCGCAGCATATTTTGCTGCTGCTGCTGCTGCTGCTGCTTGTGCTGCAGCTGTTGCTAGTGCTGCTTTGCACTGCCACATTTGTCCGCCTGCGGTCATCATGCAGTTGGCAGTAGATGTGCATTCCGTGCTGCTGCTGTTGCTGATACTACAGTCACAATGCTGCCGACCCAATCACCCACCTGCGTTGTTGACCAGCACGTCCAGGCTGCCCCACTTCTCAGCCACCTGTGCAATCATCTTATCCAGCTCATCCTTTTTGGCAATGTTGGCGCCGATGGTGATTGCGTCACCGCCGGCCTTGATGATCTCAGCAGCCACCTCAGCGGCTTTGTCCGGGCTGGAGGCATAGTTGACAGCAACCTGTGGTGGGGTGGAGGTGTTGTGGAAAGTGGCACTGCTGTCAGCATGTGTGACAATTGCAGTGAGAGGTGGCGATGGCACGTGAGCAGCCCATTGTGCTTAGCTACCTAAGCTGCACACCGGGCATGGCGCTGCACACATTGCACAAAGTTACTGCTACAGATTATGGCTTTGAGGTGCCTAAGCAGCCGGCTCAAATGCGTCGCTGCTGCTGCTAGCCAAGCATGTGCAGTTGCAACTCGCGACAGTGCATCTTACAACACCGACATTACTGCTGAAGCTCTCATTATTGTGACCCTCCCTGCTACAGCTGCTGCTGCCACCTGCGAGCCAGCTCGTTGTTGCCCCTGCTGTCCATGCTGCCAGCTGCTGCTGCATCCCCTGCACAGCGCTGCTGCTGCTGCTGCTGCCGGCTCACCCTGCAGCCCTTCTCTCCCAGTGCCAGGGCGATGGCGCGGCCGATGCCCCTGGAGCCGCCAGTGACCAGGCACACGGGGCCTGGGCAGGGCGCCAGCAGCAGCAGCAGGTGGATCAATTGTGCGCAATTGACTTGATGTGTGAGCACGGTGTTTCATGTATAGGGTGTGTGCTGGCTTGCCAGCCAGCCAGCCAGCCAGCCCTGCAGGGTGTTGGCTGGTGCAGCAAGCATGCTGACAGCAGTTGCTATGCCTGTTGGGGACACAGGACAAGCACTGTAGCTGCGTCACTGTTTAATCCATATTAGTGAAGTATGCGCACAGCAGGCTTCGTATGCTTGCGGGCTCCAGCTGCTGCTCTTACTGCTGGCACACAACCGCTGCAACTGCTCTAATGTGATGCGGTCCGCATGCTGCCTTGGTTCAAATTGTTCTGCTGCTTCGTCGCTCACCATCAGCAGCTGCCACGACAGACATCTGGCGCCTGCCCTGTGCCCTGAATGCAACGCGTGCCGCCCTGACGGTCTTGGCACCTGCACACAGCAGCAGCAGCAGTAGCAGCAGCAGAGGCAGCATCAGCAGAGCACATTCGATGCAGATCACAATAGTATACGTATAAGGACGTTTATGTGACGTCTTTGTCGTAGCAAAGTAGCGCGTGCAGCGCCTGAGCGTTACAGGGACTTGGCAGGTGTGCACCTGAATGCAGCCATCTGTTCATACGACCCTACTAAAGCGCAGGAACTGCGTGCGTGCTAAAAATATGAGTTGAAAAGTTTGAGGGGTTCATCTGTATAGAAGCAGCGTTCAGCTGAAGGTGCTGCAGGGGACGTGCACTGTTACCAGTCAGCATCGTGCTGCCGCACATTCTCATCTCTGCAAGCACAATCAATCACCGTTTGCTGCAAAACGCGCTGTTGCGCCCGTGCGGGCCATCTGGGTGGAAGCAGCCATCAGGTTAGCTATCTCAAGATGACCTTGCTGCCTTCGATAGCCGGATCAGCGCGTTTGAGTCGAGCTGCTTGGTGTCGAAAATTGAATGATGATGTTACGAAGCGTTGGCCGGCGACGTTCGCAATAACAATCTGTCATGTCTAATTTGACTTGCCAGCAGGGGTGCACCAGCTGCGCAACATGCCGCAACAGCCAGTTGCATTTCACGCCGATCAAATAGACTAATCAAGCCCTATATATTGCAGCGTCCAATTTATGACGGCATTGTCTCAGGAGCAGTGGCTGGCAGCCTCGGCTCCCAGTGGGAGTGCCTGCGGCAGGGCCCCTGCCCTGTGCGGCACATTCTGGTGCCCAGCAAACGAGCACCTGAATGCCCAGTGCTGGCATGACAATGGCAGGCCCTGCCCCTGAGGGGTAGCCAAGTACAACAACAGACAGATGACAGGCTGCAGCAGGCAGCAGCTGCCAGCTGCGTCTGAAACAGGTACATGTTGGCTTTGGCCACTAGTCACTAGTGGCGCGCCTGAGGCGCCTTGCCAGGGCCTGACCTGGCAAGCCGCAGATGACAGGCAACTGCACAAGCCAAGTTCTGAACATGCACGTGATAGCAAGCACACGAATCCTGCTACACAGGTAGAGCACAACTCGTGTAGACTTCTGGCATCTTCATCTGTGACAGGCAGCCGCTGCCTGCAGGCTGCAGGCTGCAGCTGTGACTCACATTCTTGACAGCACCAGCGCCCAGCAAACGCAAAGAGCGCCTGCCAGCAGACAAACAGGATGTGAAAAGTACACGATGTATGCTGAACGATGGAGCTGAACCATAGAAGGCCATTCCCGCTTGGGATGTTGCCCCTTGCGCTAGGGTTGTTTGCCGAAGTAACATGCCGTGAATGCGCTGATGCCAACCCAACATGTACCCTGAAGCTGTTGAATTGAACTCAAAGATCAGCACGATAGCAACCTGGTTATTGGCGTTTACTGCGGCCGATCCAGCAACCCTAGCATACAGGTAGCTGCTCCTGGGAGACCAATTGACGGGCCAAACATGCCGGGCTTCCTCGATAACGCCAGCCCTGGCGTAATGAAAGGTCTTAGCGCTGCTGTATTGGCAGCGCTGTTCGCCATCTTCATCGCTATGTGAGTTCATGGTGGTGCAGACGATAGGCTCCACCGCCCGTTGCAAATGCGCACACTTCAGCGCTGATATAAAGGGCCTGGTAAAATTTCGCACAGTAGCTGTTGATCGAGGGAACCAGCAGCACACGGCAGTGCCCCACGGGTCCCATGTGCTGTAGTGCTTCAGCAGCGAGCAGGTTGGATCAGTTGGCCTGGATACACAAACTACAAACGCACTTCTCATCCATTCTAGTTTATCTCTCATGTAAATCTCGAACACCAAACGTCTACTGCTACACTCGTAATCCCTCGAGTTCATCTGCGCCCTGCCTGCTCTGGTTGCACACGCAGGTCTGTGACAGCCCCAACAGGGCCTATCACAGGCGAAGGTGAAGACCTTTCTACAATCAACACCGGCGACACAGCATGGATGCTGATCTCAAGCGCAATTGTGCTGATGATGTGCCCTGGTGAGCCTGATTAGGGTTTCCTTGCTGGCAGTTCTGCTGCAGACATTTCTGCAAACAATCCTGTCAATTGGCCCACAATCAAAGGATATCAGCTGTTGTGGATGCATCTGTAACAGGCCAGGTGCGCGGACCCTGCTTGCTGCATGCCCTCAGCAAGGATGCGCTGCCCGAGCTGCTGCTGCTGCTGCTGCTGCTGCTGCTGCTGCTGCTGCTGTAGGCATCGCCTTCTTCTACGGAGGTATGGTGCAGAGCAAGAACGTGGTGTCCACCATCATGCAGGCCTTCCTGCCCCTGGCCATCATCCCTGTGATGTGGAGCATCGTCGGGTGAGCACACACAGCGACCCCTGCCTACACAACCAACCGAACAGCTCGCGCCTGCGATGAAGTACTCCTTAGGTGCCTGCAAACACCTGCACAATTACCCATCATTTCACTATACTCCTGCTGCTGCTGCCTCACTGCCCATTGGACACACCCGCCACACCACCACCCGACATGCCACCCCAACACCATCAACAACAGCTTTGGCCTGGCATTCGGTGAGTCAGTCCCTGGCAGTGCAGGCATCCTGGGCAACCCTGCTGACCTGGGAGGCCTCATGTACAAGGTTGGCGCAGCACCACTGGCGTCGCTGGCTGCCACCATCCCGCTGTCGCTGTTCTTCGTGTTCCAGATGGTGTTTGCTGTGGTGACGCCTGCCATCATCATCGGCTCTGTTGCAGACAGGTGCGGCCGCGGGAGCGCTGCGCGTGAGTTGACAGGTGTACATAGAGGCGTGTGGCCCTTGTATGCTTCATAAATTACGCGTGCTATGCGCTGCAGCCTGCAGCTGCGGTTTGACAGGCGTACAAAGAAGTTGTGGCCATTGTAAGCATTGAGTTCACATGCTGTGAGTTTTGATTGCTGCCCCTTGACAACTGCCTTGCTGGGTTTGAGCAGGAGCATGTGCTGCAAATTGTGTACAACAGGCTGCGCATGCTATGCAGCAGGGTATGTTGTGCTGATGAGGAACTCCGCCTGAACACATGTTTGCTGCTGCTGCTGCTGCATGCAGGGTCAACGTCAGCTCGCTGTGCATCTTCATTGCCTTGTGGCACATCATCGTCTACTGCCCCATCGCACACATGGTGAGAGTCCACTGCTTGCACTTCAGCGTGCGCACCAGTCCAGTTTGCCAGCTGGCTTGTGCTGACGCACAGCACACATGTGATGCCAAAACCCACAGCGTGTCAGCCAGCCACTTTGTTTGGCCATGGTGCTATTTGTACTTGAAGTCTGCCTAGGCCGCAATAATGCAACCTCTGCCGCCAAATGATCCAATCAAAAGCATATCAGGTATTGACAGGAGCTAGGCCACACGCGGCTGCAATCCTGTCAGCCCACACACTCTCCCCTGCTACCCGCAGCTGCATGCAAGCTCGCCGCCTTGCTAATGCTGCTGCGCTGCCCTTGCTGCTGCCACTGCCCTCCCTTCACGCATTTCATGCACCAGGTGTGGCACCCCTCTGGCATCATCCGTGTGTTTGGAGTGCTCGACTACGCAGGAGGTACTGTTGTGCACATGTCATCAGGCTTTGCTGGCGTGGCTGCTGCCAAGTACCTCGGGCACAGCCTTGCGTCTGCCGGCAGGCGTGCTATGGCTGCTGGCAGCAGCAGCGGCAGCAGCAGTGAGGGTCATGTGTTCTGGTGGGACAACCCGGAGCCTGCCAATGTGCCAATTGTGGTGCTGGGCACAACGCTGCTGTGGGTGGGCTGGTTCGGGGTGAGTGCGGCGGCTGCAGCATTGCCATGCTTTTAAAGATGATCCTGGCATCCCCAAATGATCCACACATGGTTCAAATGAACTTTAGTAATCAGCACTGTTGTTCTTGTTGGACACAGCATCGCGTCTGCTGGGCGGCATGCTGGCATGGCTGCTGGCAGCAGCAGCAGCGGCAGTGAGGGGCATGTGTTCTGGTGGGACAACCCAGAGCCTGCCAATGTGCCGATTGTGGTGCTGGGCACAACGCTGCTGTGGGTGGGCTGGTTTGGGGTGAGTGTGATGGCCGGCTGCAATCGCATTCTCTCCCGGCATGTATGTGTGTACACACCCCACATTGCCAGGATGTATGTCCTTTGTCTCAAGCATATCTTTGTCACTGCTTCCTGCATTACAAGACCCTCGGTGCTCTGAGATCACGCGCCCCCTGTGCTGTGATCAACTCGCTACTGGTGCTTACTCCGTTGCTGCTGCCCTGCTGCTGCTTGTGGTTGCTCGCACGCATGCAGTTCAACGCCGGCAGCGCCCTGGGTGCTGGCGCCATGGCCGGCCGTGCTGGCTGTGCTGTCACCTTGCTGCTTGTACGTAACCACGCTCCTCACGCCCTGCTGCTTTTTCCATTCCCATTCACATGCATGCAGTTCAATGCCGGCAGCGCCCTGGGTGCCGGGGCCATGGCCAGCCACGTGTTCATGACAACAAATGCAGCAGCAGGCACGGCCATGTTGGGCTGGCTGCTGATGGACCATCTGCGCGGCCACAAGATCAGGGCCACTGGGGCGTGCATTGGCGCCGTCATTGGGCTCGTGGCCATCACCCCTGCTGCAGGTGCGCTGTCTCATACATCAGGGCTGCAGCACTTCTGACCAGAGCTGGGATGTAATCAGGAGCGTTGCAGCATTGGAAGGGGAGCAACCTCACGATGTCACCTGGTAGCTGTAACATCTGGTGATCCTCCAGCCAAGCACTAGTATTGCGGTAATTGTGCCCGTGCATTATTCACTGGCAGTCTTCTGTACACAGCCATCACAGCAAGCTCATCGAACCGCACGGTGGAAGGCTGGTAACAGTATTCAACACGCTGCTGCTGCTGCTGCTGCTGCTGCTGCCGCAGGCTTTGTCAACTATGGCTCTGTCTCGCTCATTGGCATGTTGGGCGCCATCACCTGCGCGCTGGTGCAGACGGCTGGTAACAGTAGATAAAAATGCTGCTGGTGCTGCTGCTGCTGCTGTTGCTGCCGCAGGTTTTGTCAACTATGGCTCTGCTGCGCTGATCGGCATGATCGGGGCCATCACGTGTGCGCTGGTGCAGGAGGCCATGGACAGGTTTGGCAAGAAGTACCTGGACGACACGCTGGACGTGTGGGCCTGCCACGGCGTAGGTGAGGCCATATCAAGCAGGCTTTTTTTGTTAAACGTTGAGTTTTGGTTTGTTCTTGATGCAGCAATGCCATCGCAGTGCATTATATTATGCAAAGATAGTGGTTGCCACAAGGCCGCATCCAGAACCGCAGCAGGCCCTGTGGTTGTCGTATAAGCAGGGCAGGCAGGGCAGGGCATGGTGCAGGAGGCCATGGACAGGTTTGGCAAAAAGTACCTGGACGGCACGCTGGACGTGTGGGCCTGCCACGGCGTAGGTGAGCTGCGCTGTACAGTGATGCTGTTTCTTCTGAGCCAGTGTAGGGCCTGAAGTAGGGTTATAGCGGTTTGAGGGGGTGGATGGGTGCATTAGGTATTGTGATGGCCCCATGATAAGCAGAGCACACAGCAGGAGTCGATAGTGCTCGCAACACCATCACAAACAAATTGTGTCGCATGCCCTGTCCTTGCGCAGGTGGCACCGTCGGCATGATCTGCACTGCGCTGTTCACCACCACCAGCGTCAACCCAGCCGGTGCTCAGGGCGCCTTCTACGGCAACCCGCTGCTGCTGGGCAAGACACTGCTGGTGCTGGTCATCGTGGTGCCCTGGTTCCTGGTGGCCACCTGGGGCTGCCTGTGGCTGACAGACAAGATCATGTGCATCCGCGTCAGCGGTGAGTGAATTTAGTTGGTGTACATCTTGTGCACAGTATGATGATTTGTTTCCCGGTGGTTATCTGGTGCCACTGGGGCTGCCTGTGGGTGGCAGAGAAGAGCATGTGAGCTATGGCTGAAGGTAGATGTAGGTGTGTAGTTTTGGGCTGGGCAAGACGCTGCTGGTGCTGGTCATCGTGGTGCCCTGGTTCCTGGTGGCCACCTGGGGCTGCCTCTGGGTCACCGGCAAGATCATGTGCATCCGCGTCAGCGGTGAGTGGCAGGAACTGGTGTTCACACAAGGGTGGTGCCTGCTGGTGACCTGCTGCTGCTGTGTGTGTGCAAACCTTGAAAATAAGCAGGGCCTGGACATCAGCACGGCAATGCACAACCCCTCTTTCTGACTGCCCCCGTCGCTGCTGCTGCTACTTTTCTTGCCACACAGACCTTGAGGAGATGCAGGGCCTGGACATCAGCAAGCACGGCGAGCGCGCAGTGTCTGAGCTGGTGCACATCGAAGCCCTTGCAAAAGAGGCATCCATGCATGGCGCCAAGTCAGAAAAGGCAGACATGCAGTGCGTCTAAGCATCCCTCAGTTGGCCGGCAGTATGTACTGGCTTGTATGCAGTGCGATGATGACGTGTAGCATATATTTAAGGTAGAATTTGATGGCCTTCGGGGCTGGTTTGACGGCACTGCGCTTGCTTGCTTGAGTGTGTGTGAAAGGTTTGCAATGCTGATGTGATAGCTCTTGGGCTGCCAGGACAGGGACTGCAGCCTTGTGATGTGCAAGTATGTGCCACGGCGGTCTCTCTCTCAAGCGCTTGGCTACGTACATGTTGTTTTGTCTGTGTACAATTATCTGGCTGATGTCTGCAGGACTGTTTTGCTGGTCTGCCACTTGATTTTCAGAAGCAGCAGCATGGCTTGCCGTGCACCTGTGCCGCTGTGATTTGATGAGGCCACAAGGGCCAACGGGTGTGTTCCTACTTTGATGTTGTATCTGGTTTCCATGGTACGATGCATGCAGATGGTGTGGCTTCTACACCATCAGATACATTAGGTATCCTGATCTTTCAATGATTCAGCTGCTGCTATGTCTGCGCGGGTTGTTTCTCTCAGCTTTGCATCACGCTTTGTCCACCTGACTAAGCAAGTAGAAGGCAGTGCCGGCCTATTGCTTACTACAAGGCACACACCCTGCAACTTTGTCGTCCAACTACTCCGTCTTTTTATTTTTACCACAGGCTTGTAATGTGACATGCCGCACTACAGAGCGCCGTTGTATTGGTGCAGACCCTGTGCGGCTGCTGCCAGACTTGCCGCTCCATCATTGCACAGTTGTCGAGGGCCGACAGCCGCTACAGCATACCAACGGCTGTGCTGCTGCCTGTCAACGCTGTTTTCGAGATGATTTTGTGAGGCCACTTGGCCAGGGATTGCGTGATTGGAACGACTGTATTGCAGGCGTGCTCACGGGCTTCTTGTCACACAGCATAGCAGCTGCACATCAATTTACGATGTGCACTGGCTATGTGTGTGCTGAGCGTTTGTATGGTATGGTTCTTGATATTCGTGGCCTTGGAATTGCAGTGAAACATGTATGTGCAGGCTCATGCGGCTGCAGCCGCGGCAGCAGTTGCCGCAGATGACCTGAATTGTGCTCAGTGATGCATGTTGTGGCAGCAATGTTCGTATGCGCCTCTCGTTGGCTCCTGACTGGGGTTCCCACTCCTCGTTGAGTGGAGCATGTAATGTAATGTAATGTAGTGTTTGCTGCAGACCTTGAGCCCCTTGGTAAGGATGAGGCACATTTATTGCATTCTGCGTATGCATGCATGATGCGGCATCATTTGTGTATCGCAGACAGGGTTTGCTTGACTGTTGACATCGACAATTACAAGCTGCATGGCAACCAAGAGGCGTTCAGTCCTCCATGCTGCAGTCAGTATGTGCGGAGCTTTATGTGTTTGTGAGCACACATGCATGCGACCAATCAGCGGCATGTGTGAGACAGTTACACCAACTAAGCCACGTGTCGGCTCACGCAGCAGCGGCATGCGCAGCACGGCAGCCGCTGCGCTGTGTGCAGAACACAGCGCAACATAGGGTGGCAGCTACGATCTGCCTGCATGCTGAATGCTGTGTCCAGTAATATCATACTATGCTAGCGCAACCTGCCGTGGCATCTGGCAAGTGGTATGTATCATCATAACATCGCCGAGAGGAGATGCTGCTGAGCTCTTTCGTGTTGCTGCAGTTGTCCTACTTGGTGCTGGGGGGAAGCAGCGGCCACGTGTGACGTCACAGTATGTGTAGGGTTTGTTACAAATATATTGTGCCTCACATGATGAACTGCTGAGCCTCAGCTGGCGGCCAGATCAGGCAGACACAGACAAAGTCTGCTGCCTTTGTGCCATGATGCAAAGTAATCTGAACGACCAATACAAGTACCTTGCATCACACTCTGGTCGCAGTCCGCAACTTGCATACGGCGACCAGACTACTGGCTCTGGCGGAGCCAGCACTACAAGTTAGTCACACCGTGCCACCCGATGTGACATCGGGCATCATGCGCTGCTGACCACATGCAAGAAACGTCAACAACGATGCGCTGGCGTCCAATGTTGTAAACGTAACAACAGTAGAGGTGGAGCGGCCGCCATTAATGACTGGCGGCTCTGCCAACATGTTGCCAGAGTGAACGCCAGCCAGGGCAGGACCGCATAGCCAGGGCAGGAGCGCATAGCCAGGGCAGGAGCGCATCGACGCAGCTGACCAGCCAATTTGCCGCGCAGGTACTCAACTAAAGCTGCTGCAGCCTGCCTGTCAGTGACGTGGCCACATTGCAACAGCACAGCGTGAATGCCAAAAGTGCTATTCACTGGGCAGGCTGCCCAGCCTTCGGCGACGCCTGCGCACATTCCGCAGTCAATTGCACACCGCTGCAGCAGTGGAAGCAGCGGTTGCTCCACGCTGCCCTGCAGGCGCATGCAGGTGTAGACAGCAACCCTGTGCAGCGGGCTCGATGCAGCCGACACAGGCACATGCATACAAGCTAAAGCATGAAAAGTAAGCGTCACTGCAGCGCAAGTTACTCCCCGTGTGCGGCAACAGCATTCTTAGAAGCCTCGCAGGCTGCTGCAGCGGCCCCTACCTCAACCACTCTCTCTGCCCACATTATGCCAGTGAAACCAGCAACAGAGGCAGCACCGCATGGCCTGCTCTACTTGTATCCCAAGGGGTGATCCAGCAGATGCTGCTGCTGCTGCCGCCGCCGCTGCTGCCGCTGCCGCGCTGCCGCCATTGCGCTGCCCTGTGGCTGCTGCTGCCGCCTCCAATAGCTGCTAGAGCACCACGCGCAACAGGGCAGGCGTCGCCCAATATGCCGCTGCAGTAGCCTGTCACATGCCTGCTGCTCACTGTCGGGTGCGCTGCTGCTGCTGTTGATGCTTCACTCTGGGTGTGCTGGCGTGTAAACACAGCACGGCTGACACACTAAGCTCCCAAGTGCCTTGTGCAAGCTGCGCTGCCTGTCATGCCTGCTATGAAGCTCCCCTGCCTTTCATGCACTCTGCTGTGCAGCGCTTGAGGCAGGCATCGTTCCAGGCAGGCACCTGGTGCGGCACTGAGCACACCGCACGCTGGCAGGCGTCTGCGCACGCGTCATGAGCTGCAGTAGCAGGGCAAGAGCAGGAGCAGTTGTCCACATGTGCTGTTCAACTGCAAGTATTAAAGCAAAGCTGCACTGTCGTGCACGATGCGAGGCTGATGTCTGTACAGGTATGCATTTCATCATGCAGGGAATGGTCGCATGTGATTGCAGATCATCCATCTGTTGCTGACCTGCTCAACACGCTGCTTCACTAGTAGCAGGTGCTGATGGGCTTGATGCTCGCTTACCTGATACGCCACACACTGTGACGCATGTATCGCGTGTTGGCTCCTGCAAGGCACAACAGCTGGCAACCTGTCAGGTGCTGCTGGGCCAACACACGCTTCTTATCAGAGCACTGCATGGAGTGCTGGCATGATGATGTTGCTATAAAGGTTATACACACTAGCAGGTATGCGTTGCGTGAAGTGGCAGTGGCAAGAGAAGGTAGCAGGGCTTTCCTGCAAGTTCAGCTTACCTTGGCTAGGCTACCAAGCTTCTTCAGTAGCCGGTCTGAAGTGCACACACGTTCACAAACAAAGGGGGAGTCCTCCTCCCTGCAGTCATCAACGGCCACGACCCACAGCATCAGCGTTGATGCTGCTGCTTCACAAACTGCTGTTGCTGCTGCCACTGCTACTGCTGCTGCTGCACACTACTGCTACTGGTGCTGCTGGACTGCCCGCACACGCACCTCTCGCTATCACTGCCGTCTTTGCGAGAGCGGGCACCAAGAATGCTTTTAGTGACAACCACAGGAACTGCCACGGCGGCAGCCCACCAAGGCTGTACCATGCCAACACCAGGCTAGTGCTACTACTCAAGCTGCGTGAAACTTTGTCCGAAACAAACATGTATAATTGAACAAATAGTTAACACGACTACTATCTGTGGTTCCTGTGCTTGCTGTCTCAACCAGGGTTCTCCGATTCAAACTTCGCGGCACCTCTGGTGGCTTTGACGCCCGCGCTGCAGCCTCACCCGTTGATCCATTGTATATGTTCGTTAAAAACCTTTTCAGCGGTGAAGCTGTGCAGGTTCACGATTTAGCTGCAGAGTACCGCTGCTGTTCTCCGTTTGCATCCCGCAAAAGTATGGTCTGAACGAAAAGAAAGTATGCTTGGAGTCAGTCCTGTTACCAGACTCACCCTGCTGCCACATCCGTAGCATGCAGCCTGATGGCAGCAGCAACATCAGTGAGCTAGCGTCCATATGTGACAATCTACTGAGCAACAAGGAGCAACGCAGTCAGGAGCTTCAATCCATCTCTGACCTGTTAGATGGCATCAAGCAGCTGCAGGCAGCACAGCAGGCAAGTGCAGCTGCATCTGACATGCATGTGCTGCAGCGTGCTTGCAACAGTGGTGGGTGAAGCAGTAGTTGAGTGCAGCTGATGCCCGACTCACGCCTACCCGTGTATGCTGTTGAGCAACCGTCACGACTATACATTTGATCGACTTGCTCATCTGTTGTCACGGGGCTGCACGGGATTTCACTGGTAACACATTACACGCTGGCATTGCTATCTTCACTGCAACACAGGCTGACTACGAAGCAGACGACACCAGCACTGGCCAGCAGCATGCTGATGCAGCAGGGCAGCTGGACAGTGCAGCTGCAGGCTTGCAACTGCAGCAGCTGCAGCACACCCTGCTGCTGCACTCCTCACGTCCGCAGAGCCCTTTGCAGGGCCCAGGAGCTGCAGCAGCAGCTGTGTCAGTCACAGTAGCAGCAGCTGCTGCTGCTGCTGCTGATGGCTTAAACGTGCCTGCAAGGCCAGGCAGCTGCCCTGCCGATACAGCTGATGCTGCCAGGCTGGTTCCTGCAAGCAACAGCTGGCCTCAAGCTACGCTGCTGCAGCTGCTAGAGCAGGCAAGCAGCAGCAGTGGAGGCGATGCACTGTGCGGTGGCGGTGACAGCAGCTGCAGCAGCGCCCCTGGCAGCCCAACAGCAGCAGATAAGACAGGTGGTGCTGCTGCTGCTGCTGCTTGGCGGCTGAGCAGTGGCTGTACTGGCTTGCAGGAACATTTGCAGGAACAGCAGCCGCATCTGGACCAGCAAGTGAGCAGCCGCTTTGCCTTTCCTGCAGCAGCAGGTTCAGGCGCTGCTAAAAAGTACATCACACCGCTCAAGATCCCTCACCCTGCACGCCACTCGCGGCTGCGGGGACTGGGCAGCAGCGGTGGAGGCAGCAGCAGCAGCAGTAGCAGTGGCAGGGGCAGCTATGTGGGCTCTTTCCGCACGCTCAGCAGGCACAACAGTGCGCTGCATTCGCAGCACTGGAGCGCTGGCAGCAGTGGCGCAGCAGCAGCAGCAGCAGCAGCAGCAAGTGTCGCTGAGCTTGACGGCGGCAGCACTACAAGCAGCATGGTGGTCGCACACCGCAGCTTTGCTGCTGGCACTGCTGCTGTTGCTGCTGCTGTTCATGAACAAACCAGCGCGCCAGGTGAGCACCAGCAGCAGCAGCAGCAGCAGCATGCTGCGCCTGTCAGCACCAGCATGAGTAGTGAGGCAGCTGCTCTGATGCTTGCGCTGCGTGCAGCAGCCGAGCACCGCCACACTGCTCGGGGCATGCTGCATGCGCGTGCATCAGCCTCAGCAGCAGAAGCGGGTGCTGCTGCTCTGGCAACTGCAGGCAGTGCATCACCAGCGATGCTCAGCAGCCCAGCACAGCACCATCACCAGCAGCAGCAGCAGCAGCAACAGGATAAGGGCCAGAAGGGCCTGCAGGGCCGCAGCAGCAGCAGTGGTGGCAGCGGCAGCGTGTACAGGAGCCAGCGCGCAGCAGCAGAGCAGCTGCTGCAGGATGCGCTGGAGAGCAGCAGCTACAGCAGCTTGATGGCGCTTGCAGATGGCCAGGAGTGCAGTGAGGGCGAAGAGGAGGTGCAAATGCAGCCAATTGCTGCTGTACCCCAGGCTGCTGTGGCTGTTACCAATAGCACAGACACAGAGCAAGAGCGGCAGCAGCAGCAGCAGCCTGGTAGCTTGGTAGCTGCAGGTGCTAGCACTACGTGCAGCGCTGCAACACAAGCAGCTGCAGCAGAAGGAAGCTTTACTGCAGTTGCTGGGTATGACTGGCAGCAGCAGATGAGCTTGGCGCAGCAGCTGCAGCAGCAGGGCAAGCTTGCGAGGGAGAACACTTGGGGCAGCTCTGGCAGTGGCGCTGTTGCTGGCGAGCACAGCAGCAGAGGACCAGGTGGGAGTGCTGGGGGTGCCAGCAGCGGCGCTGCTGACAGTAGCCAGGGTGAGCAGCATCTGATGGAGCCCCAGCAGCAGCAGCAGCAGCAGCAGCAGCAGCAGCAGCAGCAGCAGCAGCAAGCGCACCAGCAGCAGCAGCAGCAGCAGCGCCAGCAGCAGCAGCGATATGAGATGCAAGGGCAACAGCA
Organism: Scenedesmus sp. ARA3; assembly: GCA_004335835.1. Classification (NCBI taxonomy): domain Eukaryota; kingdom Viridiplantae; phylum Chlorophyta; class Chlorophyceae; order Sphaeropleales; family Scenedesmaceae; genus Scenedesmus; species Scenedesmus sp. ARA3. The sequence continues at coordinate 123,409 of RWJK01001912.1, read as the reverse complement.
CCACCTCAGCAACCAACAGCCTGGACAGCATCTGCCTTGGTGGCAGCAGCAGCACCAGCACTGGTATCAACAGCAGCAACAGCAGCAGCAGCAACCACACCAGCAGCAGCAGCAGCAGCCCGGCTGGCAGCAGCCTCTGCCTCCGCCCAGGCAGCAGTACCTGCACCTGTCGGCAGCAAGCACTGCACCATCTGCACTATCAGGCTGTGCATCTGAGCTTGAGGCAGATGCTCTCACTGTTGAGCTGGAGCAGTTGGCGCAGCAAGTAGAAGATGAGCGGCAGCGGCTGCTGGCACTGCAGCAGCAGCGGCAGCAGATGGAGCAGGAGCTAGCTGCATCACCGGCAAAAGCTGCTCCCAATACCATGCAAGATGAGCAGCAGCCGGCACAAATGGAGTCAGCAGGTGCAGGCGATGCTGTGCCTCATGCAGCAGCACAATCACTGGTTATAGTTGCTGCTGGCGTCTCACAAGAAAGCGCTGCAGCAAGTGAAGCAGAAGCAACAGGAGCAGCAGCCACGACATCGGCATGTACCACGTCGCCAGCAGCTGCTGATGCCGCGAGCCAGACTGACCTCGCTGCTGCTGCAGTTGTTGGTGTTGATGCTGCCCCGCGGGCTGCTGGTGTCGATGCTGCCTGCCAGGCGCTGCTGCTGCAGACAGCAGGCCTGCCTGCAGTGGGCCCTCCTGCAGCATGCAGGGTGTGCCCTGCTGTGCAGCAGCAGCTGCTGCAGCTGCAGCAGCAGCTGGAGCAGGCCCAGGAGCAGGAGCGGCAGGTAGGCGGACCTGGTGCTCTGTTACCGGCAGCTGCACACCCTGCAGGCTCTGCGGATGGTGCTGCATCTCAAGCAGACCAGTTGTGCTGAGTAGAGTGCTGTGCGTGACATTGTGCTACCTGGCTGCGTCTGCGCGACACCTTTCATAACGCTCTGCATGTTGCTAGCGTACAACGATGTGCCTGTAGTTCCCTGCAGTTGCTGCATATGCTACCTGCCTGACTGCCTGCCACCTTCCCACCACATCCCCTACAGGCGCAGCTGTCAGCAGCACAGGCCCGCCACGAGGCCAGCGCAGCGCAAGCCGAGCTTGCAACAGCGCGCCAGCAGCTGCGCCAGGCTGCTGCTGCTGCTGCCAAGCCTCTGGCCATGTCTGGCTGGGAGGACCTGATTGAGGAGGCAGCAGCAGACCTAGAAGGGCTGGAGGGGCGCGTGGCAGCAGCAGCGCAGCGGCTGGTGGAACTGCAGGTGTGTAAGGGAGTGCGGATGGGATGTGGCTGCTGCGCGCTGCTTTGCCGCACTGCTGCTGGGTTTTTGAGCATGCACCTGTGATGCTTTGGCAGTGTTAGGCGTTATAAAATGGTGCGGCATTTTGCTGGTTTGCATGTTTGTGCGTGGAACACACCAGTGTGCAAATGCGGCCTGCAACCGCACGCGCATGTCAGGGGAGCATTGTAGCCGCAGAGCCGCACGCGCAGTTGACATCCAAGACTGCAGGGCTCACACCGCTGTACCTTTGCGCCCTGCCAGCATGTTGACTGTACTGACAGCGACAGCTGCATTGCTGCAGTGGCTGCACCTGTTGCTGATTTTGGCAAAACATTGCGCCATTGCTGCTGAAACTTTGTAGGCTGGCGCTGCCTCAGCAGCTGAGGCGATGGCGAGCTCGCGGCGCGAGGCACAGCGGCAGCAAGCGGCAGCAGCTGCATCTGCTCTTAAAACAGAGGTGGGTGCATCGGCCGGCGTGGCGCGCAACACAGCTGCAGCACTGTGCAGGCCATAGTCATCATGTGCGAGCCAACATCAAGAAAAAAACTGCGCGCATCGCTGGTTTGCAGCTGCAGCATATATATCTCCAACCCTAGCCTGCTCACGCACATGTAACCCCATGCATTCTGTACACCGCACACCAACCTGCAGGAGCTGCAGCAACGTGCAGAAGGCCTGGTTGCTGCCATCAGCAGCAATGAGCAGAGCAAGGCTGCCAGCAGCCAGCAGCTGCTCGAGCTGCAAGGCCAGGTGCAGGCGCAGCAGGCAGCAGCAGCTGCAGCAGCAGAGGACGCAGCAGCTGTCAAGCAGCAGCTGCAGGAGCTGCAGGCACAGCAGGCAGCAGCAGAGCAGCAGCTAGCTGAGCGGGGGAGGAGCAAGCAGGCGGCTGCGGCAGAGGCAGCTGAAAAGCAGCACGCGCTGCAGATTACGCGCGGGGAGTGTGCTGCTGCTCAGGATAGACTGTCGCAGGTGGGTCCACTGCACTGCTTTGCGCATCTGCTTGCAGCGGCGATTTGTTCTGCATTGACCGCGCTTGGCATCTACTTGAGATCTCTGTTAGTGCACACAGCCAAATATGCATGGCATGACATCAGACTTGCCGCTGCATTGGGGCGCGGGGCCGATGGCGTTGATGCTATGGCTTGATGGGTAACATGATGATGATGACATCGGACTGACACCGAAGCGCGCACTTGTGCATACCTGTGTCTGCTTATATCTTAGCTACAAACATCCCTGGTGGACGCCAGGCGCCAGCTGGAGACGCTGCAGCAGCAGCACGCGCAGCAGCAGCGCCAGCAGCAGGAGGCTGCTCAGCAGCTGGCAGCACTGCAGGCGCAGCGCGCAGCAGCAGCTGCTGAGGCTGCCGGGGCGCAACAGGAGCTGCAGCGGGTGCTGAATGACCTGCAGAAGTGCCAGCAGGTAAGGGGCATGCAGTCGTACAGCAGCTGACCAGCGTGTTGCTCTGGATCAGCTTGCAGGTCGGCATGCATGTCTTGTTGCGCTTTCTGCCTTTGGCTGCACATTGTACGTATACTTCCTCTGCCAGTGCTCATTTGCGATTGCTAAAGCAGCACACTTGCAGGACATGTCGCAGCCTTTGTTGATTGCATGTTGTGTGTGCCCTGTTTTATTCTGTGCTGCGTGCAGGAGGTGCAGGCCAGTGAGCTGCAGCAGGCAGAGCTGGAGGAGTCGGCAGCAGCGCAGCAGCTGCTGCTGCAGCAGCACCAGCAGGCAGCTGGCCAGGCGGCTGCCAGGCGGCAAGAGCTGGAGGCAGATGTGGCGGCAGCACAGCAGCAGCTGGCGCGCGTCCAGCAGCAGGCGCAGGTGGGGCAGGCAGCTGTCATGTGGGGATGCAGATGATGGGCTGTGATGTATGTTTGCTACTGGTAGATTAACGCTGTCATGCTTGTGAGTGCAGGACATATCTACAGATGGCTGTGCTGCTGCAAATCTTTCCATCCAGAGTACCATGCCTCAGATTCTCAAAGCACTTGCTTACACCACCACTCATTGTGCTCCATTGCATGCAGGCTGCCAAGGATGAAGCAGACTTGTGCAGCAGGGCAGCAGCAGTGGCAGACCGGCAGCTGCTGCAAGTGCAGCAGCAGCTGGCAGCCATGCAGGCCGGCACTGTCAGCAGCATGCAAGCAGCAGCCGCCAGAGCAGCAGGCATACCCGCTGCTTCCTCTGACGCTGCAGCCAGCGCAGCAGCTGCTGCTGCGGCGGCTGCGACAGCGCACCTAGCGGAGTGTGCGCAGCTGCAGGTGAAGCTAGCAGCAGCTGAGTCACGAAGGCAGCTGGCAGATGAACGGGCCGAAGAAGCAGAGAGGAGGCTGCAGCAGGCTCGGCAGGAGCTGTCAGGAGTGAAGGGAGAGCAGGAGGCTGCAGAGCGGCAGCTGCGCCAGGCTGCAGGTAAGATAGAGAAGCTGAAAGACAAGCTAAGGGAGAAGGTGGAGGAGCTGTCAGCTGCACAGGAGCAGGCTGGAGCTGTTCAGGGGCAACTGCAGCAAGCTCGGCAGCAGCTGCAGGCACAGGCGCACCACCAGCAGCAGCAGCAGCAGCAACTGGCAAGCAGCCACATGTCTGCTGGTGATGATAGCAGCAAGTTTAGTTCAGTGCAAGATGCACAACAGCTGCTGGCCAGCTACCAACAGCGGCTAAAAGAGCTGGAGGCTGATGTCAGTGCGGCACGCAGCCAGCTGCAGCAAACTGAGCAGCAGCTGCAGCAGCAGCGCCAGCAGAACGGCAGCTTGCAGCAGCAGCTGACGGCTGCGCAGCAGCAGCTACTGCAGGCGCAGCAGCAGCTGCTGGAGGCGCCAGGGCAGCTTGCTAGGGGCTCGACGCAGCAGCAGCAGCAGCAGCAGGTCGACCATGTGCAGTTGGCGGTGCGGGGCAGCATTCAGGGGCTGCAGGAAGTGCTGCAGGCTCAGTCAAAGCTGCAGCATGCGCAGCTGCAAGCTGATGCAGGTGAGGCTGTGAGCGTTATTGTACATGCTACTGGCGTGGCTTGTCGCTTTGCCCTTTCCTTACACTTGTGCGCCTTGTATTAGCGCGTACAGCCATGAGACACATAATATTTAGAAGGGTAGTTCTGTGACGTTGGTTTCCTTGTGACCGCCACTGACTCGGCTGCTTTGCTACGCTCTGCTGTGTGCACTGCCGCTATGATGCACCGAATTGCAGCCAAGCAGCAGGTGCAGGAGCTGCAGGTGGAGCGCAAGCAGCTGCAGAAGAAGCTGGCAGCATACAAGCAGCTGCTGAGCGAGACAAAAGCAGCGCTGGAGCAGCAGCAACAGCATCAGCACAGCCGCCAGCAGCCCACTGAGGGTGCTGCCGACCCTGCTGCTGCTGCAGCTGCTGCTGCTGCTGCTGCTGCTGCAGCAGTGGAGCAGCTGCAGCTGCAGGTGAAGGGCCTGCAGGCAGAGCTAGCAGCTGCTCAAGGCCATTTCAGCAGCAGCCAGCAGAGCTTAGAGTGGAGCAAGCGGGAGGCAGGCCACCTGCAGCAGCTGCTGAAGCAGCAGCAAGAGATCAGCGATCAACTCAAATCGGAGGTGCAGTGGCTTCGCCAGCAGCAGCAGGAGGCAGCAGCACCTGCTGCTGCAGCTGTAGGGGGTAGTGCAGATGTGCTGCTGATTGATGCTTGTGTGCAGACGCAGCTGCAGCTAGAGGATGAGCAGCAGCAGCAGCGCGCATTGCAAGCAGACTTCACAGCTTCACAGCAGCAGCTACTGCAGGCAAGTGTACAGTGTGATGCCGCAAATGGTGCAGCGCAGCAGCTGCAGCAGGAGCTAAGCGCTGCCGAGCAAAAGAACCAGCAGCAGGCTGAAATTTTGGATGCAGCACAGCGGGAGCTGCTGCAGAAGCAAGCGGATCTAGCAGCCAAGCATCAGCAGCTGCAGCAGCTGCAGCAACAACACCAGCAGCTTGAGGCACAGCTGCAAGGTAGACTGCAGCAGGCAATGCAACTTCCTACGCAGGAGCTGTCCCAATGCAAAGCAGAGCTTGCTGCAAGCCAGGCAGCGCTGCAGCAGCTGCAGCAGGCAGCTACAGCGTTGGAGCTGCAGCTGTCTGAAGCTTTGGCTGATTGCTCAAACGGTTCCGCCACCGCTAGCAGCAGCTCACAGCAAACTACAGCCGCAGCAGCAGCAGCAACTGAACAGGCCAAGCCGCTGATTAAGGTGGCAGAGCTGGTCAGCCGACTTGCAGCAGCTTGTGTTGCTGCACAGCAGGCGCAACAGCAGCTGCAGCAGGAGAAGGGCAGCCACAGCGAGCAGCTGCAGCAGCTGCTGGTTGCATTAGAGAGCAGCCAGGGCCAGAGGCAGGAGGCAGAGCTGCTGCTGCTGCAGCTGCAGCAGGAGTGCCAACTGCTGCAGCTGCAACTGCAGCAAACCCAGCAGCAGCAGCAGCAGCAGCAGCAGCAGCAGGAGCAGCTGCCTGGCAGAGCCTCCATGTCGTGTGTGCTGAAAGTCATGGAGCAGCTGCACGCTGCGACCACGCAGCAGCAGCAGCTGCAGGCTGGCAAAGCAGCAATTTGGGGCAGCAGCGGCGGTGTCGCTGGCTGTGCGGCTGTTGTGCAGAGCTCACCAGCAGCAGCGGCAGCAGTGAGTGGCGGCAGTGTGTTAGCAGCTGGCTTGACGCCATCAGTCACTCCCAGCATGTCTTTTGAGGTGCCGCCTCCTGCCAGCTGCCAGTCACCACAGATTGGCGCTGCTGCTGCTGCTGCTGGTGCTGTTGGCGGTGCTGTTGGCGGTGCATTTGGTGGTGCATTTGGTGGCGTGCAGCTGGCTGCAGGCGCTGGCGTAGAAATGGCGCAGCTGCGGCAGCGCTTGATGCGACTGAGCCAAGATACTCTGGCAAACCTACCACCAGCGCAGCAGCAAGCGTGGCAGGTTCAGCTGCAGCAGCAGCTGCCTGGCTACAGTCCTGTGGCGTCACAATCCCCGCTCAGTGGAACACCAGGGGCAGCCCGCTACCAGCTGAGCAGCAGCAGCGGTGGCACTCCTCACGGCATGGAGCACCAGACAGGGCCGGGTACTGTCAGCAGTGGCAGCAGTGCTGCTGCTGCTGCTGCTGCTGTTGCTGCTGGAGCTGCTGGGCCATTGCTTGTTGGAGCTGATGCCCCGCTGCAGCAGACATGGCACTGGCTGCAGCAGCAGGCGGCTGGGCATGACAGGCTGATGCAGCACATGCAGCAGATGTGGGCGCAGGTGGGCAGCGTGCGAATAGTTCTGCAACGCTGTTGTTTGGTGCAGCGATGGCGCTGTGCTGGTGTCTTGTAAACCGTGCCAGTCACCACCTGCAGCAAATTGACATGATGTGCACGAGAGCAGCACATGCTGCTACAGCACCTGGCAGGATACGGCCAAGAGCTTAGTAGCAGGGCACATGCAATCAAGGTGCTGTCTATTCAGTAAATCGTGTGCTTTGCAGCAGCGCCCACACCGCTGAACATCGCTGCTGGCTGTGCATGTTGCTGTGCTTGCAGGCATCAGCTCTTGCCCAGCACTGCATGTTGCTGGAGGCTGCAGCTGCAGCTGAGCAACAACGAAGCGCAAAGTTGCCTATCGATTGCCAACCAAAGGCACAGCAGCAGCAGCAGCAGCAGAATGCAGGACTGCACACTACCAGCAGCAGCACAGAGCAGCAAGCCATGGGGCATGCAGCTAGCCGCGCTGATGCTACTGCCGCTGCGGTGGCTGCAGCAGCTGAGCCGCTGCTGCTGATAGCCCAGCAACTGCAGCAGGAGGTGGATGGCCTAGCAGCACACAACCAGCAGCTGCTGGATAAAGCAAAGAAGCTCTGCAGCAGCTTTAGATCTGGCGGCAGGGCAGTGCGGGTGCGGGCTCTGTCACTCAAGCTAGAGCTGCAGAGGCAAGGCATCCCAGCAGCAAGAAGTCCAGGACGCGAAGCAGCAGGCGTTGGTGCGGCGGCTGGCTGCACAGCAGAGGCAGGCGCTGCACTGCCAGCTGCTGTTGCTGCTGCTGTGGTTCAGCACTGGAATGAGGTTGAGACGCTGCTTGCGCAGCTGCACCAGTCGAGTGAGGCCCTGCTGCTGCCGCCGCAAGCGCAGGGAGTTGCTACTGGGCATCACCGGCATGGTGAGGCCGGCAACAGCGGCAGTCATAGCAGCAGCAGCAGCTGCAGCACAGCACGCAAGCGAGCGCTGCGCAGGTGCAAGAAGCTGCTTGAAGGGCTGCAGGAGGTGCTGGACTTGTGCCAGCAGCAGCAGCAGCAGCAGAAACAAAAGCAGCAGCAGCAGCGGGAGCGGGAGCAACAACCACAGCAACAACACGCTCAAGCCCCTCCAGGCAGGGAGGCAGCTGCTGCAGCAGCCCCTGAGGAGGCAAAGCATGCAGCAACGGCAGTCAATGCAGCTGGTCCCAGCAGCAAGCATCGCCTGCTGGAGCAGCATGTGTGTGCGCAGCAACCTCAGCAGCAGCTGCGAGCGCGGGCAATGTCAAGCAGCGGCGCGGAGAAGTGTGGCAGCAGCGGCAGCACTGCTAGCAGTGAGGGGCTCGGCACACTGCTGGCAGCTGTGCAGCAGCGGCTAGCTGCTCAAGATGCGGAGGGCTGGCAGCCGCCACATGGCCACACTGATACAAAAGCAGATGGGCGGCAGCCTGTCGGGACAGCAGGCGTGCAAGATGCTGGTGGTGGTGCTGGCAGGCCAGACCAGGGTGGACGTGCTGAGCTTGGTGCTGCTGTGCTGCCTCGCAGCATTAGCGGTACAGCCGGCGCTGTGCATCAACCCCAGCAGCATCAGCAGTATGTGTGGCAGCAGCACCAGCAGGTGGAAATCATTGATGTTTTGGGTGGGGCAGCAGGAGTGGAGGACAACAGTGTTGGGAGCAGCGCAATTATCAGAAGGGCTGAGCGCGCTGCATTGATGGAGAGGCTGCGCCTTCTGCAGCAGCCGGACAGGCATTGACGGCATGTCAGTCAGCGGCTGGTAACTCGTTATTTGTCACTATTGTCACATGCCATGCTGGTTGCATTGCATTGCTACATGGCAGCGTTGTCTTGTACATCTTGGCATGTCTCACCGACTGTTCATCCAGTTCAGGACTAGAGGCAGGGGTGCTTACTGGGTGCCATGTGGGTCCATGTGTTGCTGTGATTGTGCAGCCCAGACCTGTCACATGGTGCGAAGCAGAGCATGTGACAACCTGGCAGAACCCTGGTCAGGGCGCATACCTGCATCCTTGTGGAGAATTACACTGCTGCGCAATGGTGCTTTGGTTAGCTGGATTGTGTTGCTATATGCAGGCAACACCCTTTATACTGCGAGAGTCAGCAGTAGTCAACTTTACGCGCTTTCTTCTTCCGATCTCCAGGACGCACTGTCGGAAAGCCTGATAGTTGATTGCGACAGTCATTATATTTCCATATCTGCAACAGCGGAACTCCGGGACCCAGGTGCAGCGGATCCCTCTTTCCCGACTACGTGTGTCAGGTACGTTGAAGGCTTACACGCCACGCCGCTCAAAACGTAACTTCAGATGTCTTTTGAGCTGCATCATATCCTACAGTGAACTCTGGCTTGACACCCGGTCTTTGGCGGTGCCTGTTTGACTTTGATCCGGTACCAAACAGGACATGTATACTTGAAGACCAGTTTTAAGAGTCAGAAGAACTATGCTGGAGCCAGCCAGACGCTCGCGGCCAAACAATCAGAGGCGTGAATGGGCTCTAGCCTTGCTGCTGGCAGGTGGGCTGACGCCGCTGGACTGTTGAGATGTGTATTGTCTTTTTCAGCAGCTATTGATAATTCAAACACCAGCAAAGGCGTACAGTGGCCACATGGGAACTTCAAACCGATTGACGTTTCGCCTTCCAACACTGTAAGGAGATGAGCAACACACACCAGTTGATGTCAATCCTGCTTTATCTCCGTGATATGTTTCATGGAGCCATCGTTTGAGCAATGGGCGTCTGCTGCACCTTGTGCAAACTGTGCAGGTGCAGTGTTCTGCTGTGGCGCTGCTGCACAGAGCACCACCACGTTGACTCTTGTAAGCGATGGAGGATCAGCATCAACGAATTCCAATCCTGCACTGCAGGCTACAGGTGATCAAGGCTCAGCATGTACAGCGTCAGCATCAGCAGCGCCTGAGATCATTTCATTGCCTGTCCAACACAATTGCTGTTCCTGCATGGATGTTGCTAAACAACGCCTGCTCCAGCTGACTAGCGCACGCCAGAATCATCTTGTCATTGAGATATGGCATGGAACTATATGTCTTACCAGAGCTGCATTATGCGTTGGCTGCAGAAAACGGTGGCAGCAGCACAGTGTACCTGCTGCCAGGAGCAACCATCCAGTACACAGCAACAGTGACAAACACAGACACCAATGCTGTTCTGGGGCCCATCGTTCTGGAGACAACACTGGCATCGCCTCCAACCATGACCTGCACGACACACACTGGCGCTGGCGACACTACTGGGACCTCCGTGGCAGATGCAAGTGGTATGCTTGCACCAGCCAGCGGCGGCTTCCTGAAGTGCCTTTTCAGCGAGCAGGTGGCTGGCACGGGCCAGATTGCAGATCCAGTGGCAGCCGTCACTGTGACGGCTCTCGTGGGTGGCTCATCGGTGGCCAGTGATACCCTCACCAACGCCGACATCAACGAGTTTGCGCCAAGTGTGCAGGCAGGCAGTGTTAGCTGCGCGGCACCTGTGCTGGCTGCAGGTGAGTGCTGCTGCTGCAGCAGCTAGGTTCACCCAAGTGGTGCCAAGCTTCGATGTAGCCGCTGTGTCTTATGCTGTAGCAGGACTTGTGCGCTGTCATTGATGCAAAACTAGTTGCACCGGCTGATGTATGTTGTCACAGCAGTGCCATGAACACAGGCATCCCAGCTGCAGCATCATGTGTGATGTAGCACTGACGATGCTCAAATGTCTGGGTTAAATGTCTATGCAGATGGTGTGACCTATGAATCAGCGTGCACTGTAGCCGTCACCGCCGGCCCTGTGCCACTAAAGGATCTGGCAGTCACCAGCAGCGGCACTACCCCAACATGCGCTGCCACGACACTGGCAGGTGCAGTCAGCACCACTTGCACCTTCACTCGGCAACTGACAGCAGGCGAAGTCACGGCGGGCAGTTTGTCTGTTACTGTCGATGCAACAGCAGCGCCAGACGTCACCTCTACTGCCACAATCAATGCTGTGACAGATACAGCCAGCACGTCGCAGACACGCACAGCACGCCTGAGCCTGGAGCACACATATCCTGGGGCTACTGTCACCAGTGTTGGTGAGTTGCGGCATGCAGGGTTGAGAGTGAAGCCGCCGGGTGCAACGTGTTCACTCCGAATGTTGCTTTCACTGTGCTGTGCAGCAGCAGGAGCAGCAGCAGCAGCATTGAGCGCTAGTATGGTGTGCTGGCAGTGCCATCAGAACAATGCATGGTGGCATGATCTGCAAATGAAGCTAGCTGTTCTGCTTCATCTTATTCTTCTTCTCTTCTACATTGCTACAGGTGTTGTTGTTGATTTCGAGGCAACGCTGGAAAACACTGGCAGCATTGCGCTCAGCAATGCAATCGTTGTGGTGGACAATGGTGTGACGCTTACCTGCAATGAAGGGCTCACGTCAGGCCTGCTTGCAAGTGCAACAACGTCGTATACCAACACTGCAGGCACAGCGGTGTTGCCTGTTGACCACTCTGTTGTGTGCACTGGCAGCTTCACTTTCACCCAGGCAGCCTTTGAGCAGCTAACAACCAACTCAAAAACGTTCACAGCATCAGTTACTGGTGCAGGCGCTTGGGCTGTCACAGCAGCAGACGGCAAGAGCCTAACTACGAGCGTGGCAGCTGACGCTGATGCATCCATGCAAGTGACGTTTGATGCCACATCCTGCTCAGCTCCAGCCAACGCCTCTGGTGAGTGCTGCTGAACTTGTGTGCTGATTGATTGTATTGAAGATGTACAATTGTGTGTGCTTTGAAACCACCACAGCGTGCATAAACACACGCATTCATGCCCAATTTTCTACTTCCCAGGTGCTGCATGTCACGATGCTGCGCCTCATTGTACTATGCTGTTACTTCCTGCTTCCCCATGTGCAGCCGCCGACCCCAAGGTGTCCTGCGACTTGACAGTGCTCGACAGCGGCAACACAGGCCTCACTTTCAACCTGGCCACTGCAGCAGCAACTGCTGGCAACAGCCTGACATGCAACAGTAGCCTCACAGCAGTCGCTGCTGGTAATTCAATCAGTTGCACAATGTCAAGGAATGCAAGCCAAGACGACTTTGAGGCTGCCTACCTGTTGCTTGAAGCAAATGTGATTGAGGCAATGCGCTCCACCCCCAGCAATCCTGTATACAAGGATGTTGTGTCGCCCTCAGCCAGCAGCGTCGCTGTGCCACTGGCACAGATGCCGGCAGTGGACCTGCAGGTGTCTCTGGATGCCGTGCCAGCCACAGCGGGCGGTAAGTTAGCCCGGTCGGAGGCATGCTTGAGGTTGTCACACTGCTGCTGCTGCTGCTGCTGCTGCCTTATGTGCTGATTTTGAGGTGACTGCGCATGGCACGCTGTTGTTCAGGGCTGATATGGGTTCTCTGTGCTGTGCTGCCTTGATCGGATGACGCCACAGTCCGCCTGTGGTGGTACTACCACTAGTAGTCAGCAGGTAACATGTGCACTGGATCTGCGTGCGACACGCTGCCATTGCTGACTTGTGCAACTGTTTGTTTTGCGCGCTGCAGACGCTGTTGTCACTGCCACCATCACAGTCACCAACATGGGCAACACCAGGCTGCGCAATACCTCACTCTCATCCACTGAGTGGACCGGCTTCTCCTGCAATGGCAGCACCAACCTCATTACACTGCTGGAGCCACAAGCGAGCACAACATGCACCGCAACCTACACATTTGATCAGATCACATACGAGGGAGCCGCCAGCTCCGACAATGCTGGCAGCTTTGGTACCACGATTGGTGCGCTGTCGTATCCTCAGAATGCGACGCTGTCCTACACCGTGACACCAGCAACAGGGCCTGAGGCGGTTGCCATCCCCACATCCTATTCAGCCAGCATGGGTATTTCGGTGGTCAGCTGCACCTTTATGGCTGCACGTGAGTGCCGCCTCCTACTGTGCTGCCAGCTGCTCTTTGTGCTGTGATCTTCGAGCAAAACATCACACTTGACGTACTTTCTGCGTTTTGCTGTTGTCTGGTCATAGGATGTGTTTCATAGGTTGATTCATTGCTACATGTTTTGTGCTGCATCCACTGACTATCAACCGCCCCCCATTTGCTGTGTGTTGCAGCCGGCAACATCACATGTACGGTGCAGGTCAGCAACACGGGCGGAGTCAAGCTGCAAGACATCAACATCACAGAAACAGGCGGCGGCAGCTGCACCATCTCTGGCGTGCTGAACCCCAGCAGCTCTGACACATGCACGCTGCAGAAAGCTGTGCTGCAAGCAGATTTCGACACGTTCGAAGCCAACACAGCACTTGATGCAAACAAGGTGCTGGTGACTATCAATGGTGATGGGGCCACTGCTGCAGCAGGGGTGACGCTTTCTACTGTGACACCAGCAGAGCTGCGCACGGGCCTCACGCTGAACAGGCAGCTGGCGTTCACATCAGCAACTGTGACGCCGGACACTGCTGCTACCACCAGTGAGTGTACCTAGCAGAACAACATCAGCAGAAGCAACAGCTACAGCAACAGCTGTCTGGTGCACACACTTGAGCACATGCCATCACCGTTAACAACAGCACAGCAACCGCATGTTGCATTTTGATGCATGTTGGCTGGTAAGCAAAGGAATGCTAGCATGCAGCTTAGGCGTCCTCCCTGCTGGTTTTCATCAAACTTACTGACTGTGTTTGCTATCGCTTGTGCAGGTGCTGGAGTCCTATTCAGCCTGCAGCTGAACAACACCGGCAATGCCCAGCTGAGGAATGTGGAGATATCACTGACAGGCGGCCAAACAAGCCTGAGCTGCACACCAACACTGCCTGCAGCTACCCTGGCGTTTGGCAGCGGCATCTTGTGCACCAGCACACGCACGTTTACACAGGACGAGATTGAGCTGGGCAGTTTCCAACTGACTGGTACTGCAAGTGCTACTGGTGTACCCGCGATTGCCTTCACTCCCATCAACGTCACTCTGCCAAACTGGCCTGCGCTGTCCCTCACCATCAGCAACTCAACGTGCGACACCCCCACTTCCCCCGAAAACTTTGCTGGCAGCACCATCACCTGCACCGATGCTGTTGTGCTTACTAACGAGGGCAACGTGCGTGTGGCAATTACAGGCATCCAAGGTGTATCTGGCACAGCCATTATCACCTGCAGCCCTCCGGTATCTGCATCCCCTGCAACCGTCCTGGAAGTGGGTGGTAACATCACCTGCACCATCAGCAAGCTCACCAGCCAGCTTGACTATGAAGCCAGCTCCACTGCCCTGGGTGTAACTGTGACTGGCGTGGATGCCTATGGTGTGAATGACACAATCGACGGTGCGGCCATCACAGCCAGCAGTGAGAAGACGCTGCTGCAGGAGCCAGACTACCTGGTAGGCATCAAACGCGTCGACTACAACACCACAGACAGCGCTGACGACTCCACCGCCAACGTGACACGCAAAGGTGCGCGCTGTGACAGCAGCTGGCTAGCACTAATCTATGCTAGCATGTGCTGTTGCTTTCTTGTTCTCCGGCCGCTCCAACAGCCACAACCATCACCACCATTTGTAATGACGCCATCAACAACGCTGCCAGCACTTACGCTGCTGACCCGTACAGCGCTCATCTGACCCTTGCATCCGCTGCTGCTGCTGCTGCTGCTGCTGCTGCTGCTGCTGCTGTTGCACAATTTTGCAGGCACGGTAGCCAAGCTTCAGGTGGTGATGATCAACACAGGCAACGTGCACCTGTCCTCAGCCAATGTGTCTGTTGCTGAGGTCACCGATCTCACCTGCAAGTCGGGCACAAACGCAACAGCAGACGCGACAGTGCTGGCCAGCGGTACAGCATTCACACAGAACTCACAGCTGCTAGTCGACCACAAGCTGGTGTGCACAGGCACCTACACCTTCACACAAGCTGATGTGGATGCAAATGTGACAGACAAGCAGTTCTTTGTAAATGCCAGCGCCAGCAATGAGGGAGTGGCCAGGTTTGAACCCGAGCCTCTTGCATCACCAACGCCAGAGGATGTGACAGTGTACCAGGGCAGCACGTATGTCATTGTGGCAGCATCACCGGCTCTCGACATCACAATCAATGTGACTGGCTGCATCAAGCCCAGCTTCATTCCATCGGGCCAAGCATCCGTGGACATCCAGTAAGTATCAGAGGTGAAGAGGCGCCAGAGTCACACATAGCAGGCAGCAGCTGCTGAGTTTGATGCTATGCGTCTGCGACGAAGAGCAGCGCTCTGTTTGTGCCAGCAACACTCCCCTAAGATTGCTGCTCCAAACTAAAGCCTGCCACCACATGTGGTGCAAGTACATGCTGTATAAAGATGCCGTTCAGTTAAGCAGTACTCCAGTGTAGAAACCTTCTAGCTCTCTAATGTCTCTTACACGATCTGCTGCTTCATGGATGCGCAGGTGCCCTGTGAAGATGCGCAACACCGGGGGCGTGACGCTGCACACGGTCGAGATCAACAACGGAGACGCCAGCACCAACTGCAGCACTACATCAGATCTGGACATTGATGCAGAGATTGACTGCGTTCTCACAAAGCAAGCAATCCAGGACGATTACGATGCAGGGCAGCTACTGAATGTGCCAGTTGCAGTCAGTGCTGTTACTTTTGCAGGGCGACCAGGTCAGCTGGGAGGTGTCCCCAGCACAGCGGCAACCATCCCACTCAACGACACAGCAGGCCTGGATGTGCAGGCTTCAGTGTTGCCAACAAGCATCGCAGCAGCAGGTGAGTTTGCCGGTGCATTGCTGGCGAGCTTGTTGTGATCACAGCATGCACAGCCCACAGACACCTAAGCCTTGGCTGGCAGCTGCATCTGTGAGCAACCAATCTGAACAGCATTGTCTGCCGAATTGTCACGTGGACTGTTGTATTGTTTCCTTGCGTGCAGACACCGCTGTGCAGTACACCATCACCCTCACCAATACAGGAGCAGTTCGCCTGAACAGCATTGTTCTGTCCTTGCCTACCTGGATCAGCACCTTCACCTGTACCCCCGACCTCGCCAGCCACATCCTCCAAACATACGGCAGCGTTACATGCACGGCAGATTACGCGGTGCCTCGGGACGTGTATGAAGCACCTGCAGGGCAACTGGACTTTGTGGCATCAGCCACCACCACCGAAGTTGCCTCTGCTGTGGCATCCAGCCCCGCGATTGTGCAGATGCAGTACCACCATGACTTGGATGTGACCATCAGCAACTGTGTTCTGCCGAGTGCACGTAAGTGTCAACACTATTGCATGCTCAACTACTATCCTTCGCAGCAAGACAGGTCCGTACTTCTGCCAATGTATTCTGTAACCGCGTCGTGCCGCTGCTTAGCTTTGGTGCTGTTTCACTACATCCTCACTGCTGACAAAAGTTGAACCCATTTGCCTGATGACTGCTGTGTTTGTGTCCGCCTGCCTGTTCTGCAGCTGGCAACATTGAGTGCAGTGTCACAGCTGTGAACAACGGCACAGTGCGCCTGAACAACCTGCAGATCCAAGGTGCAGGCAGCGTGGTCACCACCGCCTGCGCAGTGACAGCTTCCTTTGCGCCAGCAGACACATACACATGCAGCGTGCAGCTCCCCATAAACCAGGACCACTTTGACTCCCGGGAAGCAGATGAGTCCCTGAAGCAGACGGTGGCAGTCACAGTGAGCGGCACATCAAATGTGGCAAGTGTGGCGTTAGATGCCGTCACTGCGTCCCAAGCTGACTTGGCACTGCCATTGAACCGGTCGTTTGAAGTCACATCAGCACTGAACAAGGCCAGCGTCGCGGCCAAGGGTGAGTGCGTCAGCAGCATTGTCCTGCAATCCAGCCACAGCATGTGCTGCACAGCAGAAGCCTTTTGTTTGCTGCATTTGCAGCCTTTTTATGCTTGTTGCAGGAATGCAGCCGTGGGCCCACGTAGCCTGACACGTGTGGTGTGCGCACATGCGCTGTTTTTGCGGTGTTGCATTGCAGGTGAAACTGTGGAATGGACGCTCACCATCACCAACACCGGCAACGTGGCGTTGAGGCAGCTCAGCATTGCCACGTCACTAACGGCCATTGGCACACCATACACAGCAGGCCTAGCCGCCTTCTCCTGTTCTATTGACAGTGGCGCTGCCTTCACTGTCCCAGCAGCAGCACCGCTGCCAGTTGGAAAGGCTGCAGTCTGCATTGCAGTTTACAGCTTCAGCAGTGTGGGGGCAATAGAGGCCGGCGACCTCACATTTGCAGCTGATGTGGCAGTCGCCTCCTGGCCAGCTCCAGATGTTATGACAGTGGCAGCAACACCGCAGACGCTGGTGGTAGTCAACACCCCCGCGGTCACCATGGAGATTGACTCAAATGCATGCGCTGCGCCGTCACCCAACTTTGCACGTGAGTAGTGCCAGGTCCGCCTGCAGCGGAATGCAGCTTGCGATGCAGTTCGTGTGCTGTTGCGGCAGTGTCTGTTGTGACCTTCGGAACTTTGCAAGGTCTTAGCAAAAACGGCACACACGCACGTGGATGCGCACTCTGCTCGCCCAGGCTTCAGATCACCAGCTCAGACATGAGCAGCGGAATTCACCTGTGCCCTGTGTCCCCTTTCTGTGCGCTGACGTCACCAACACCCTCCTGCGCTTCTGTTGTGTCTGCAGTCAACCTTGTGGTATGTAACAACGCGCTCACGCTGACCAACACCGGCAACGTACGCGTGGACGTTGCAAGCATTACGGGCGCGGCCGAAGTCACAGTCTCAGGCTGCACAGGGCCATTTTTGCTGGATCAAGCTGGAGGCACAGCACCTACTGTCACCTGCAGTCTGTCTGTGGTTACAGCACAGCCAGACTTTGAGGCCGCCACCATTGCCTTTGAAGCAACGGCAAGCGGCGTGGTGGCCAAGGGCACAAATGCAGTGATTGCTGGTGTTACTTCTGAAGCTATTTCAGCACAGGGTGCCCAGGCTCTTGTGAAGGAGCCCGGCTTTGATCTTGGCATTGTCAGGGTTGGCACGGGTGACATCAAAACTGCAGGTAGGTTGCATGCGCACTGCGCAGTGCCGGTATTTGCTGCAATGAGCGACTTTGAGAAATCGTATTGCCTTGCGCTGCGTGCAGGCATGAGTTGTCTGCTTCAGCGGGTGTGGCAATTGTGTGCATCCACATGGTCGTGATGCAGGCTCACTATCATATGCTGGCACACTCCGCCATGGTGCTGCGCCTGTTGATGCTGCTGCTGTGCAGGCACAAATGTGACAGTGGAGGTTGCATACATCAACAAGGGCAACGTGCACCTGCCGAACACTCAGATTTCAGTCAACAACATTACAGACCTGGTCTGCATGTCTGGCTCAGATTCTGATGCTGATGTCTTCACCAATGGTGCGACTGTGAGCTTTGCTACTGCTTACCAAGTTGATGTCGGCAAGAAGCTGGTGTGCCAAGGCACCTTCACCTTCACACAAATTGTGCTGGATGATAACACTGCTGCCACCAAGAGCTTCACTCCCACAGCATCAGCTGACAATGCGCCAACCAAAACAGCTGTTGCAGCAAACTACCAGGCGCAGGCTGATGTCAGCATTGTGGCTGCGCCATCCCACAGCATCACTTTGGATGCTGCCAACTGTGTCAAGCCCAGCATCATTCCAGATGGGCAGACAAATGTTGACGTCGTGTGCCCCCTCACAATCAGAAACACGGGAGATGTGACACTCACGACCGTCAGCATCACAGAGCCCGTAAACACCTGCTCCGCAACATCCCTGGATGTTGGAGGCGAGATCAACTGCACGATCACCACAGCTGCCAACCAGGATAACTATGATGCTGGCTCTGTCACAGTCAACGCCAACCTGGTGGCTACCCCACGAGGTTACATAAGCACCATTGGCGGCAACAGTTACGTCAGCCCAAGCATTGGCTTGAACAAGACAGCAGGGCTGGATGTGGCAGCAACCGTTGACATTGGCAGCGTCAGCAAGAACGGTGAGCACCCTTGCTACTCCCTGCATGTGTCACGGCGCTCAATCTGCTTATCCTATTGGTGCGGTATTTGCCAGATCTAGGATGTATGGCATAATGTGGTTTGGAGCATGGTCAGCTGCGTCTAGGATTACGCATGTGCTTGTGTACATAATTTTGTACCGCATACTGAGCCTGTGGTGTATTGCTCTTGATGCCCTCCTGCAGATACTGTAATGACTTTTGAGTTGGTCCTCGCCAACACAGGCTCCGTCAGGCTCACAAATGTGGCCCTGACCATCCCAGCATGGACAGCCAAGGTCAACTGCACTCCACCCGGCACCACATGGACTATACAGCCGCACAGCAACGTCGTCTGCTACGTGCAGCATACTTTCACACAGGACAGCTTCGAAGCTGGTGACAAGAGCTTCACTGCATCTGCTACAGCTACAGAGGTGACAGCTGCAGTGACATCCCCGGAAGTGACAGTGACCACGCAGCGCCAGCACAACCTCATTGTCACACCAGGGACCTGCACAATTCCCATCAATGGTGAGTACTGCTGAATGTGGCTGGTTGCCAATGTGTTGTACTGGAATTTGCCGAATGGCGCTGCTTCGTGTGCTAGGCTGCTGTTGACGGAGTGGATGGACAGCATTGCTGCCCCTGGTTTTGTGTTGCTGAATGCGTGCCAGACTTGCCTATAGACCTGAAAAGCACAGCTGAGGAGGTGGCAACTACTCCTGCACTACAGACACTGGATGTGGCTTTGCAATACACAGCAACAATGCACTGGCTGACTGCTGTTGCTTTGCCTGCCGCGTGTGGTGCATGACATGCAGCTGATGGCAAGATCCAGTGCAGCATTGGCGTGCAATCTGATGGCAACGTCCGCATCAATGATCTTGCCATCGTCGGCACCGAGAACGATTGCACAGAGGCAGTGCTGTGGCCGGGCGGTGTCGTCAACTGCACGATCCTTAGGTGGGTGTGGATGTGCTGCCAGTGCAGTGATACACAGCATGTATGCGCATACACGTTCTGCTTCTTCAACACTGCTAATGCTTGATGTCAGGTGCAGCAGTGCAACAACCACCTGGGCGCAGTGATTGCATACTGTGTTGTTGCAAGAACAGCGTAGCAATGCAGGCATGGCCATGCTATGTTACAGTCACAGCTCTTTCAGCACAAGGAATCGTGGTGCCGTCAAATGCAGCACTGGTTTTGCACCAAACTCGCAGCTGTGTGCGAGCTTCTGAACTCAAACACACAATGGTTAACCCCTGTCACATACAGCATGTACCCCTTTGCTCTTGCAGGACCCCAACACAGAGCGAGTTTGATGCGCGGGAGCTGCTAGCTGACACCACCACAGAGCTGTCAGTGGCTGTGACTGTCTCTGGCACATCGGCTGTGCCTGCTGTGACACTGGCACCAGCAAGCAACACATGGAACGCGTTACAGCTGCCCATTGACAGGGTGCTGGCGGCAACAGGCGTCCTGAACCAGACCAGCGTTGATGCTCTCGGTGAGATGCCAGCTACCTTGATGCTGTGTGGTTCACCTACAATGGTTCTGTTGAATTTGAAAGCTGCGACTCAAGCGTCTGCACCAGGTAGCCTGGAAAATGCCCGAACAGAATCTGAGGTACTGATTACTGGCATCTTATGCTCTCCACACCCCTGTCAAGGACATGCCTGCAGCACGCAACTAATCCTGTGTGACTGCTGCACCTGCAGGCCAAGGAGTGCTGTACACAGTGACTCTTTTGAACCAGGGCAACTCCCGCCTGCGCAATGCAAACATCAACCCAGTGCTGTCCCTTGCCAATGGCACAGCAGTCATTGGACTTGGCTCCTGGAGCTGTGCCTCATCTGCCACCCTGCCTGCCACCATAGAGTTCGGCGCCTCGCTTGAATGCTCTGCCAGCTTCAACTTTGGCATCAGCGACATTGAATCTGGAAGCCTGTCATTTGGCGGCACAGTGCTGGCAGATGGTTTGGCAATGGCAGTGCCAATCACTGTAACACAGCCCACTGTCGCTGTTACAAACACGCCGTCGCTGACGTTCAAGGTTGATGCTGCTGTGTGCAGCGCCCCAGATCCCAACAACATTGCAGGGTCCACGGTGACATGCGCAAGTGCTGTGGAGCTGACAAATACAGGTAAGCATGGCTCGATGTTTGGTGACATGTGCGTTGCATGTAAGCGCCTGGTCGTGCATTGGATGGCATGTGACTGCCTCTACATCTGGAGCAAGGGCGGCATGCATGCACATACATTAACAAAGGCACAGACCGGATATTATTGCATGTGCACACCCGTCCCACCTATATCGCTTTATAGATAGTGCACCGTCTTTCTCTTTCTTGAAGGCACCAAACTGCAATCCTCTCTTGTCGTGTTTGCTGCCTGTTGCAGGCAATGTGCGCATCAAGGTTGAAGCCATTGCAGGCCTCAGCACTGCTGTGGTAACTAGCTGCTCGCCAGCCCTCACTGAAGCAATCCCACCACACGGTGGCAAAGTGATCTGCACAATTGCCAAGGCAACAACGCAGGCAGACTATGAAGCTGCCAGCATGACCATCGAAGCTGAGGCTACTGGTGTTGATGCGTGGGGGCAGAATGAGACCATGGCTGGCGTCACAACTGGTGCAATCTCAGCCACAAGGACAGTGACGCTGCTGCAGGAGCCGGCAATGCACACAGGCATCACCAGCAGCTTAACAATTGCTGCACAAGCAGGTGCGCCTTTGCTGCACAGGTAGCGAGCGCTGATGCATGCCTTGACGAGCGCAAGCAGTGCAGTGGGGGCTTTGTGTTGCACGCAGCGCCACCGGATGGTATGATGTTGGCCGATGCTGATGTCGCTGGCAATGGCATGCAGTTTGTCACACAGCCGTGGCCATGTGCCGACACCACTGCGTGTCCTGCCTTTCTTGTGTAGCAGACGCCCACAGAAAGAATGCTGCTGACATTATTTAGCAGTATGTCATGGCGGCATGCTGACGCCCATGTTGCTATGCTTCTGCTGTTGCTACTGCTGCTGTTATCGCTTCCAGATGATCCCACCACGCTAAGGGTTGTGCTGGAAAACAGAGGCAACACACACCTCCAGGGCACAACTGTATCAGTGGAAACAGTCAGTGACCTGGCATGCAAGAGTGGAAGCTTGGTTACTGCTGCTGATACTGTCTGGTCTTCAGGCACTGCTGCTACCATCACACCTTCGGTTCAAGTTGACGCAGCAACCAAGCTTGTGTGTGAGGGCACATTTGTGTTCACTCAGGCATGGCTGGACGCAAACAATGCACCAAGCAAGGTCTTCACTGTCACCGCAGCAGCAGCCAACTCTGGCCTAGCTCTCAACTCCTCTGCAGTGTTTGGCACTGCTAGTGCCAGTGTCAGTGTGACTGCCGCCCCTGCATTGCTGACAGAGATAACAGCAGGCAGCTGCTCAGCTCCGCCTATCATACCTGACGGTGACAGCACTGTGAATGTCACCTGTGCTGTTAAGCTCACCAATAATGGCCAGGTCACCCTTGACAATGTTCAAGTGGCACAGAACGCCAACACCACCAACAACTGCACGACAGCAAGTTTGGCGGTTGACGGCATTGTCGATTGCACCATCACCACCCTCGCGTACCAGGTGAGAGATGCATCAACTGTAGTACCTGCAGATGTATATGAACTGCTGGGTTTGATACAGTCATAGCAAAGGAACACCAGACAATACAGTGTTGAGCCTCAAATGTGCCACTACTCGGCAAACATGCATTCCAGCTTCTGTGTTGACATGTATGCACACACGAGCCTCCACATGGGTTCTGCAGCAGGGACACAGCATGAACACATGCGTGCTGCCCTCATAACTGCACGCAGGATGACTTTGACTTGGGCACAATGCCAGTCCACGCAGCTGCAACTGCTACAGCCCAGGGCTACCACAAAACCCTCGGCGGGACGCTGACTGCAACAATGCCAGCGCTGCTGAATGACACAGCAGGCCTGCAGCTGACAACCACGGTCAACACTTCAAGCGTCTCTGAGTCTGGCTCCTCAGTTGACTACACTGCCACCTTGCTGAATGTCGGCTCTGTCCGGCTGCATTCCACTAACATCACGTGGCCTGATTGGGTGAACCCTGGCACGTGCACTCCACCCCTTGCTGCTGGTGCCACTGCTTGGACAGTCGACCCATTCAGGACTGTAGTCTGTCACGCGCAGTACACCTTTGACCAAGACAACTACGAGGAGGGACAGAAGGCGCTGACAGCTACTGCAGCAGCGGCAGAGCTTGCCGCTGCTGTGACGTCAGACCAGGCCTTGGTGAACCCTACATACTCACACAACTTGGTGGTTGATATGACAGTGTCAGCATGCACCATCCCTCAAGCACGTAAGTTGTTAATCACTGTGCAGCATGCTGCTTGACACGTGATCCACTTCTCCTGCTTGCGTGCTGCCATTTCATGCCTGACATGTTGGCAGCTAAGTTAAACGCAGAGGCAGGTACAGCGTACAAACCTGGGAATAGCAAAGGTGCTAACACAACAAACAAACCATGCCATGCATTGCCTGCTATGCCCTGCAGCTGGCAAGATCTACTGCCCAGTCACCGTCACAAACAGCGGCAAAGTCAGGCTGCGGGACATCACAATCACAGGCCCAGAGAACAACTGTGCAGCAGCCACAACCATGTGGCCAACCAACAGCACAAATTGCACCCTGGAGCTCACAGTGAACCAGCAGCAGTTTGATGACAGGGAAGCAGACGGCTCAGCTGCTACCCTGCTGACCATCAATGCAGATGTGACAGGAACATCTAATGTTTCAGCATCTCCCATCACCATCCCCACACCAGCTGCATCGGTGACCACGTTGGCTCTGCCCATCATTCGGAAGCTCGCTGCAGCAGCCAGCATGGACAAGCTGATCATCAATGCGCATGGTGAGTGCAAGCCCTGCCTAGGCTGTGCTTCTGCCTTTGCTCCTGCTTGCCACAACCCGTCTTGCTGCTGCATCTTTGTTGGTATATTGACGGTACTCCTTGGTGGTCTTTTTTTGCAATACATTCCACAAATACACACTGGACAGCCCTTGCTGAGGTGTAGTTCTATGCTGCTGCATGTCCTGCAGGCGAAACTGTCACCTACACCGTCGTCGTCAACAACACCGGCAACGTCAAGCTGCGCAATGTCGCCATCACACCCAATCTGGCAACAGAAGCCAACACCGATGTCACAGCAGACCTGCCCGCATTCTCCTGTGTCACTAGCAGCATTACTACAGCCTTCCCCCTGCCAGCTGATTTGCCAGTGGCTACTGTCATGACCTGCACAGCTACCTACACCTTTGACCTCACTGCTATTGAGGCAGGAGACCTTGCAGTGGATGCTGTAGTGGCAGCGAATCTGCTGAGTCCATCAGTGACAGTGGATGCCATTGTTGTGGATGTGGTGGTGGCGCCTGCTGTGTCAGCCTCCATCGACATCACTGACTGCTCCATGCCTTCCAGTGCAGGTGCGTAGTGCTTCGAAAATGACTTGAACAATAAATGCACATTTCGCGCAGCAGCAACAACAATACCTTCACTGCACGGTTTGCGCAAATTGCCAGCCCCGTGTGCTTCAACGTGATCAGTGTGTCAGCCGCTGCTGCTGCGCTGCAGCCTGCACACATGCGCACAGTTTGTATGTGATTCAGGTAGCTGACGTGTACGCCTCCATGTGCGTCCTGCTGCAGCTGATGTCCTGACTTGCACAAACGGCTTCAGCTTCACCAACACCGGCAACACACGCGTCAGCTTCACCAGCACGATATCCACCACAAGCGCGACCGCAGCAGCATGCACTGCAACTGCACTGGAGCCGGCAGCATTCGTGCAGTGCACCTTCTCGCAGCCTATCACGCAGGCCCATATTGAGGCAGGGGCGACTCCCATAGAGATCACAGCTGAAGGAGTTGCCGCGCAGGGTGTTGTGCCGTTGACAGAAGCTACGGTCAGTGCCACTATACCCCGGCCCATCACGCAGGTCAAAACTATGGGTGTGACATTCTGGAGGGAAGCATCCGAACCCAACCTGATCACAGCCAACAGTAAGTGTCGTTTGTGTCCAGACCACTTGTGGGGATACATACCTCATGTGGCAGCAGTTGCGGCCTGCAGGCGGCTTGGTGATTCCATCATCACCTGCAGCCGCGCCAATTGTGATACAGCCCTACAGTATCACATGCACACATCTACAGCTTCTTGTGTAGTGTCTGCCCAGCAAGAATCGAGCCTTGCCCTCCCTATCATTGCATTCACCTGCTGCTGTTGATGAACTGCCTGCAGGCACACACATCACCCTGCTTTGGAAGGTGACCAACACAGGCAACACACGCCTCAGGGCACTCACTGTTACACCCTCTTGGGCCACAACAGAGGTCACACCAACCACCCCAAGCTGCCTCTACACAGCCGACAATGCATCATACACGCTGGGTACTGATGATGTCGCAGTCGGCAAGGAAGTGTTATGCAACAGGCAGTTCTTATTCACACAGGATGAGCTGGAGCTTGGTGCAACAAAGGTGCTGAGCATTGCTGCAGCCGCCACTGCCACAGATGCAGCCGTTGCTGTCACTATCGACAGTGCACCTGCTGACATCAGTGTGCCTGTTCAGATCAACCCTTCGCTGACTGTCAACGTGGATGGTACCAGCTGCACAATGCCATACAAGGCTGGCAACGCCTCGGTGTGCAAAGTTGTGCTGTCTAACGTCGGTAACATGCGCGTGAACGATGTTGTCGTGCACGGAGACTCCAACAACTGCAACACATCCTTGATGTCTCCGGGAGAGGTTTTCATATGCAGCATGCACCGTGTCATGAACCAGGAGGAGTATGAGGCTGGCTGGTTCAAACTGACAGCTACGAACGTCACAGGCACAGCACGCGGTCCAACCCTGCTGCCTGGCATTCCTGGTGACAGTGCTGTTGTGGGGCTCACAAACCTGACGCAAGTGCCTTTGCTGGATGTGCAAGCCTCAGCTAACCACAACCAAGTGTTCAAAGCAGGTGAGTGCTATGATAAAGGCAGTGCAGTTGCTGCCAAAGTACGCACCTTGCGGCGCAGACTATGCATTTTTTGCTCATGGGCTATGCGTAAGCTTACGGTGTTGTGCTTGCTAGGCAGCTCTGCCAGCCACTGTACTACACTAGTAGTGGTGCAAGCCTGCTGACTTTTGGCTGCCACCCTGCTGCTGCTGTTCTTGCTGTAGGAGATGCGGTGGTGTACACGATCACGATGACAAACGTCGGAAACATCCGCCTCTACAACGTGGCACCCACCCCAGCTATGCTTGCCCTGCTGACAACACCTTTGAGCTGTGATGCCGGTGTTGGAGATGGCAACGTAGCAGTCATGCAAGTGGATGCACAGATCAAATGCAATGCCACGCACACATTCGACCAGCCGATATTTGAAGCTGGCGTCAGGACCTTTGCAGCTGGCTTCACAGCCGCCAACCTCACAGCACCAGCCGCATCTGGAAGTGTGACGGTCACTCCCCAGGAGAGCCCCTCAGTGAATGTGGTGATTGACTTTGCATCCTGTGTGGCACCAACAGATGCAGGTGGAGACATCACATGCGGCCTTGTGCTCACCAACACCGGCAACACAGGCGAGCTCGCCTGCTTGCTGTGTCGTTCAGCCTGCCTGCCTGCGGTGCCATGCAGCTGCATGCCTGTGCATTTAGCACAAGGCCCAAAGCTGTGTTGGGCTCACAATTCATGTCTTGTGCTTGCACGACTGCCAGCTGGTGATGATGCTTGAGTGTTCGCTGCTGCCTCTGCTCCTGACAACTGCGCTCGCTGCTGCCCTGTACCTGCATTCGCCCTTCTTATCTGCGTCACACTCGTGCCAGGCCTTTCAAGTGTGACTGTGGCCAACCAGACGGTTGCTTGCCCACCAGTTGCGAACCTGGCTCCAGGCGCAAACGCAACGTGCAGCGCCACAAAGCTGGTCTACCAAACAGAATTTGATGCAGCGGATCTTTCTGGTACGACGGTGCCACTGACGGTTGATGTTACAGCAAACCCGACTGGGCAGCTCACAGCAGCTGTCACCAACACAGACACCAAGGACATCACACTCACTTCAAGGCCTAGCCTGCTGAAGGGAACTGCAACTGTGCAGCCTGCGTCTGTTTACAACGCCAGTGAGTGTCACCACATCCAGCCTCCAAAGTGCAGCACAGCTGCTTCTGACAGCTGCTTGGCAATGAGTGCGTGTTCCGAAAGTGAAGGGAGTGGATGCAGCACATGCACTGCGCAAACCCTTCATATAGCTATGAGGGAGGATCGTTACATGTGGGTCCTGGCACCATCTTGGATGGTATGAGCCACACCAGGTTGAACACAGGTCTCAGATCAGAAAAGGAGAGTGAGCACCGTAATCCATACAACAATATGGTGATGTTAATATGCAGCATAATTTTAATTACGCAGCTCGCTTGGACTGACTGCCTGCCTATTGCCTTGCCTGGCTGCCTGCCACTGCCACTGCCCACAACAGACGACCAGGTCACGTACTCCTGGACAGCCAAGAACAACGGCAATGTCAAGCTGCGGACTCTGCAGCTGGGAGGCAATGACCTGCTCAGCGCAAACATCGCATGCATTGACGATGCCACTGGTGCAGCTTGGGTGCATGGCAGCGACCTGGCAGTTGGCTCTCAACTGAACTGCACAGGGACATACATTTATGACCAGGTTAACATTGAGCTGGGCAACTCACTGCACACTACAAAGGCGACAGCGGCAAACGTCAAGCCTGCTAATACAGCGTTCACTGATACCTTCCAGCTGGCGGCGGTGACAGTGCCGAATGCGCCATCTATGACAGTGACCATCCTCAACAACACTTGTAGCATGCCTGGCATTGAGTGTGAGTTGCCAGCAGCGATGCTTTTTAGCTCAGGCAGCGTTGCAAGTCAACACAGACAGCCGATGCATATGCGGGTCTGCAGCAGCTGCTTGCAGCCATGCACATGTGTACAAGCAAAGCTCTCAGCCGCACACAGCCGTAGACTGCCGCTTTGCACAGTCTGCATCACGGGCCAGGTGCAACACTATATGCTTCTTTATTGCATGCTGCTCTTCAATGCTTATGACTCTGGACTCATCCTGCTTGTCGCTGATGTGCAGCTGATGTTGTCACATGCGCAAATGGAGTGGAAGTGCTCAACACCGGCAACGTGCGCCTTGATAATGTCAGCATCACCGGCGACGTCAGCTGCAACTCAACAACGCTGCTCGGCCCTGGCCTCAAATTCATCTGCACTCTTACCAAGGCCACCACACAGGATGACTTTGAGAACTCATTCATTCCTCTGGCTGTCAACGCAACAGCAGCACCCCTGGGCACAAACGCCAGCCTGGATGACCTCACGCCATCACATGCTGTGCAAAGTGCCATCACGCAGCTGCCAAGCATGACGCTGGATCTGGTTGCCAACACCTACACTGTGAATGCAGCAGGTAGGCGGTGGCTGCAACCTGACATCAACCTGTGCCTATGCAGCTGCATTGTAAAAGCAAGCAGGTGCCAACTTTTTGTCACATGCACACTGTCTGCCTGCTGTGGATGGCAGCACTACCGCTCACCAGCACTTGCTGCTTTTCGTGCATGCTCAATATGCTGGCCATCAGCATGCGTATCACGTACGAACAAACAGTGTTTGTCAGGCTGAGCATCATTCCAAGTCGACATTTATTGTTTGTCTGCAGGCACCAACGTCTCATGGACGCTGACAGCCAACAACACCGGCAACCTCATCCTGCAAAACACTGTCATCAGCAGCCCCGAGCTCGGCACGCTGACATGCACCCAAGACGTGGCTGTCGCAGTGCGTGGCAGCATGGCGTGCACCAGTGTCTTTGAGTTCACGCAAGACATCCTGGAGATGGATGACAAGATTTTCACGGCAACTGTGACGTCACCTACGCTTCTGAAGAAGGCGGGTGTGACTAACAGCACAGTGGCGGCCACAGACAAAAAAGTGGTGGTGGAAGAGGCTCCAGCGCTGGAAGTTGATGTGAAGGCGCCAGAGTGTACAAAGCCAGCGAGGATGCCCGGATCAGTTGTGTGCCCAGTCACCATCACCAACACAGGCAACATGCGCGTGGTCAACATTACTGTCAACGGTCAACGTAACGACTGCAACGTCAGTCTGTTATGGCCAAACGATGTTTTCAACTGCACTATGACGCGGGTGCTGGCTCAGGAGGACTTTGAGGCAGGGCTGACCACGCTGGAAGCCACATCAGTTGACAGCTTTGCACAAGGACCAAAGTCAACGCTGGATAACACCCCAAGCGACACCGCTACCGTCGTTCTGCTGAACCACACCGCAAACCTTGATCTGCAGCTCACAGCGGACAAGGCGTCTGTGGCACAGAGCGGAGATGTGGTTACATTTACCGTCGTCATCACAAATACTGGCACGCTGCGCGCGCAGAACATCACAGTCGTCATGCCGACTGTCCCTGTCTTGGACTGCAAGCGCAGCAACACAACGGATCCCTTCACAATCAATGACGTGCTTCAACTGGATGAAGCTATCACATGCATTGGATCATTCACATACAGCCAAGACAACCTGGAAGCAGCAGACAAGCTGATGACAGTGACAGCCACCACCAAGACCGCCAATGGCACTTACAGCTTCAACTCCAACACACACACCGTGACACCTGTCAACAGCCCCGCCATGAGCATTGACATCCAGCTGGCCCAGTGCGTGGTGCCAACCAAAGCATGTGAGTCTTCTGCTAGCTGTGGCTGTGTGCTGTGTTGCCTTGCGCTGGTGCCTTGTGATATGATCAGTTTGCCTGCTTGCTGCTGCTTGTTAAAAGGGTCTTGCTGGTGCACGATATACAGCCCATGTTCTGCTTTTGACTGACCTGGCATGGGTGCTGCTGCTGCTGCTGCTGTTGCTGCTTCTCCGATGCTGCAGTGACGGCCAGCGGCAACCTCACCTGCCCCATCCTCTTCGTCAACCTCGGCAACACGCGCCTGGCCAATGTCAGCCTGCAGAACCATGCGGCAGAGTGCTTCAAAGCCCTCATGCAGCCAGCGGAGAACTACACATGCAACGTAACACTTGCAAGCACCAGGGAAATGTTTGAGGCATCTGCTTTCCCTCTGAGCTTCACTGGCTTGGCCACACCCCGTGGCAGGACAGCAGCACTTGCTGCGCCAGCTGTGGATAGTGACAGTGTCACTCTGGTTCAAGACCGCCGGCTGTTGGTGGCTGCTGTTGTGACGCCATCAATGGTCAACATCACAGGTAGGCATTGCTGCTGTACCTGCTGTGTTGTTCAGCTACAAAAACCAGCACGAGCTATGCAACAGTTGCCCTGGGCAATGATGCATCTGGCTGGACAGGTCTGTTTCACAGCGCCATGCCATTGAGCTGCACAGGCTTTCATGAGCCGGATGGCAGGTGCCCAATGCATGCATTCTGCACCTGGTTGTACATGACAGTGCCCAACTAGCAGCGGCAACATCTGTTGTGTGGCTCGATGCAATGCAGGCACCAAGGCAACCTATACCTACACAGTCACCAACCCTGGCAACGTCAAGGCTGACAGCCTCAGCATCACAGCCAACACGCTTGTGGATGTTACCTGCAACGGCACCGTGCCTCCATATGCCAGCATTGGCGTTGACGAGCAAGTGGTGTGCACTGGCTCCTACGTGTGGTCCCAAGCTGACATTGAAGCCGGAGATAAGGCACTGACAGCTGTTGTGAGTGCAAGTGCGCTGACAGCAACCACTACTGTGCAGGAGCTCATTGTGACTGTCCCAAACAACCCGCACCTGACTGTGACGGTCAACAATGCTTCTTGCGAGGCACCTTCCGCTGCACGTAAGTGGTGTTCAAAGCTACATCATGACTGCTGTCCCTTCACAACTTTGTAGTTGTGTGATGCTGCTTCCAACTTTGCCAGCACAGCTGTGTAGTAGCTTTGTTTGGATATTGCTCAAGAGCAACCTTCTTCTAATTCAGCATGAATGCAGCAGCTGGACTGGCAAGCTGAGCTGCGCCTTAAATTGCTAATGCTGCTTTGCTACCTTTTCACGCTTCCCCTGGCCTCTCTGCAGCTGGCACAACCCGCTGCAACATCACAGCACGCAACACCGGCAACGTGCGCCTGGACAACATCGCCGTAACTGGCGATGCTGTCAGCTGCAGCATTGCGCTGCTGGCACCCAATGAGGAGCTGCGCTGTATCATCTCGAAGGCAGTCACCCAGGACCATTTTGAGGCCGCAGCCGTCACAATGTCACTGCCAGCGGCTGCAACCCCAAGGGGAACCAAGAACACCACAGACCTGCCCTCGCCCACGACACACACTGTGCCGCTGCTGCAGCGGCCGCAGCTGCAGATCAACAGCAGCACAAGCGCCAGCTTCGTCACCTGGCCAAACGACATCGTCTTGTATGAGGCAAAGCTGATCAACACGGGCAACGTGCATTTGAAAAATGTTACTTTGACCTCCAGCGTGCCAGGTGGCGTTGACTGCGGCATCCCGCTACCAACCGATATTCTGGTCAACGCAATGTTGACCTGCACCCGCAACATTTACTACACCACCCCGCTGATCCGCGCCGGCAATGCAACGCTGCGTGTTGATGCGAGAGCCAACAACCTCCCAGCAGTGGTTGCGGCTCCGTTGCAGCACGTGACCATGCCATTCTGCGAGAACACCACCACACGTAAGTGTGTCCTTGACTGTTTTTTCCCACTCAATGGCACGTGCAGCTTTCTGCAAACCTTGTTGCTGCTCTGTTTTTCTCTTTTCAATGCATGCCCAGCATCAAAGCACCAGCGTCAGCTTCACACTTGAAGTTTGAACCCTTGTTTCTGTGCTCCTGCTGATCACACTCGGAAAATAACACAGTACTGCTGCCTTGCTGCCATGCATTCTCAACCTGCAGCTATCCCCAAGGGCAACTGCCTCAACACCACGCACTGCAGCAACCAGGTTGACTTCCTCTGCGACAAAACATCCTTCCCTGACCAGCAGTGGTGCACTTGCTGGGGTGGTGTCACCGAATGCGTCACACTCGGCAATTGCAGGTTCACTCCCTGCAAGACCTGCCAGATGTGCCTGTCACAGGTGCAGCAACTACTCAACAACACAGCATACATGGCACAGCAGGACGCTGCCACACTTGCTGGACTGTTTGAGAACCAGTGCAAGAACGGCTGGAACAAGAGCGCAACAGCATGCGCCAGCGCAGCAGCCGCTATCAAAACCAGCAAGGCAGGCAACGCTGGCAAGCGTGGCGGCCTCATCTGCCAGCTGCTCGGCGAATGCACTGGCGCTGCAAACTTCGAGCCCACCTGCAGCCTCAGCAGCATTGGCAACACCCTGGTTCCAGCTGGAAACTTCAGCCTTTGCACTACACAGGGCGTCAACACGGGCGCTATCGTACCTGGCGGCTTGGTAGTGTCGGCCAATGCAAACCTGACTGCTGGTACTTGCAGAGTAACAGCCGATTGCAAGAGTGCGGAGCTGCAGTGCGGCGCCGCACCAACAACTGAGCGCTGCGTCTGCAACAGCACCACAGGTGTTGATCAGTGCGAGTTGCTGGGCGCGTGCGAGCTCACTCCATGCTCCAAGTGCCGCAACTGCTTTGTTGCAGCGCGCACGTTTGCTGCTGCGCAGCAGGCGCAGACCAGTTCAGCTGCTGTCGCTGCGGCTTTCACAACATTCTGTGTTGGCCAGGGCCAAACCCCAGAGGCCTGCAATTCCTTTGCAGTGGAGATTGAAGCTAGCTACCAGGGCAACCTTGGCAAGCGTCCAGCGCTGATTTGCCGCAAGATGGGTGACTGCGCAGCAGCCCTATCGGCTGCAAACTGCACGCTCATCGCCGCCAACAACGCTACAAATGCAAGCGCCATCACTGCAGCAGACCTCAGGCTGTGCAGCAGCAATGGTGTGAATGCTTCCGCGCTGGTGCCTGGTGTGTCTGCAAGCAATGCAAGCGTGCCTGCTGACAAGTGCACAGAGGCAGCACCATGCAGCCCGGCCGCTGGTGTGTTTGGCTGCAGCTACCTCACTCCGGAGGTTCAGTGCAAGTGCGATGATGCTACAGGGGCTGACACATGTGTGCCTCTTGGGCAGTGCGTGGAGGAGTCCTGCTCAGGTGAGGGACTGCACAAGATATTATGGTGCAATGCTTGCATGCAGTATCACCTTGGTGGGCAATGAATGTACATCTTGCTTGATGTGTGCTTTGAGGCCAATGTGTGCGGAAGCCTCGCCTGCGTTTACGCTACCAATACTGGCACTGCTGTTTGCATATTGGTTTTGTTGCTGCAGCCTGCAACAACTGCGTCAAGTCCACCATGGCATGGGCCAAGACGCAGCTCAACATCAGCGACCCAGCAGCCATATCTGCTGCATGGATGGGCCACTGCCAGAAGCTTGGCAGGAGCCTGGCAGAGTGCACCTTTGCCGGCAACGCCATCCAGAGCAGCGTCAATGGCAACACCGGCAAGAGGGCCGGCAACCTGTGCACAAAGATCAGACGTGAGTGCGGCATTGTATGACAGCTGCCTGCTTGCAGCGGCGGCATTGCATACACTGCAGAAAGAAGTTTGAAGTCTGCTGCTGGCTGTTTTCTGCGATGGAACTGTGCAGCCAGACTGGCATGCCAGGTGATGATGTGACTGCAGGGCTTGTGTGGCCTGATGTGCTGTGCCGCCCTATGCCTCTTCAAACCTGCTGCAGAATGCACGAGCTCCATGACTGACTGCCAAATCGACCTTGGGTCCCCATTGATCCCCGGAGCCATCGACATGTGCACCGTTGAGGGCATCAGCAGCGGCAGCCTGGTCCCTGGCGTGTCATCTACTTTTGCTTTACCAAAGGGAAGATGCCATAGCACCAGTGACTGCGGCCACATCAATCTGATGTGTGACCTCACCTCTACTGTCGGCTCAGTATGTACCTGCGACGCTGTGACTGGATCCGATACATGCATCCGCCACAGCGGCTGCGTACGCACACCATGCAAGGTATGCGCAGACTGCCTCGGCCAGGTGGCTCCCTTCACCTACGCGCAGCGCTACAACATGGACAAGGCCGACATTGCTGCTTCCTTCAACACCTTCTGCGCTGGGCTTGGCAATTGGACGGCCGCGCAGTGCTCTGCAGTTGCCGCACAAATCGCAGCTGCAGAGAAGCCCAGCTTTGGCAAGCGTGCAGTGGGTCTGTGCCGCGGCTTGGGGCTGTGCAATGCCACCTTGACCGGTGCTGCGTGCCAGATGAAGGTCAATGCAACACTGGCACCAGGATCATTGGATGCATGCGCGGTTGAAGGCGTGGCAACCGGCAGTGATGTGCCCGGCACCTCACGTATTCTGGCGCTGCCAAAAGATACCTGCGACAACAATGCGGATTGCCAGCAGACTGATCCCGAGCGCATGTGCGTTCGCGCGGAGACGCCCGTGCCGTTCTGCACATGCTCAGTTTCAAGCGGGCTTGAAACCTGCAGGAACATTGGAGGCTGCGCGGACACTCCCTGCAAGTCCTGCCGCGTGTGTCTGCAGAGCTTCCAGTCATTTGTCACAACGCCATCGTATGCTGCCACTGCATCTCCTGACGAGATCGCTGCTGCGTTCTCAACGGCGTGCGCGGCAACGAACAAGTACAGCGCATCAGCGTGTGAGAGCGCCAGGGTTGGCATTGCCAGCAGCTTCCGCGGCAATGCAGGCCGCCGTGCGGGCAGCATCTGCCGTCTGATGGGCGACTGCATGCCAGCCAAGATCCCTGCAGATTGCAGGTGCGAGGCAACACCGAATGTGCTGGGATACCTGGAGTAGCAATTGCATTGTTGCCAGCGGCAGCTGTCCTGCTGCTTGCGTGCTTGTCAGGCTGCATGTGCTCTGGGGCACAACAGCCGTCCGTGCTGCCTACCGCTTTTGGTTACAGTCGATTCACATCCTGTGTGTGTGCTTGTTGTTTGAGATATGCATGGCAGCGTCAGCTTCAGTGTTATGCATCTGGTCTGAGCTTGTTGTGCCTGTGATGGCTGCCTGTTTTTGTTTTTGTGTTTACAGGATGACGAGCATCAGCAGCCTGCAGGGCTCCTTCAGCCTCTGCACAAGGCAGGGGGTCGACACAGGAGCTACCTTAACCGACTTCCCTCTCACCTTCAATGCGGCAGCGAACGACTCCTGCAGATTGGCTGCTGACTGCACTGCGGCTGGCTCCTTCTGCAGCATGGACTCCCCTGCCACTCGCTGCACATGCAATGCAACTATTGGAGCAGACAGCTGCCTCACATATGGCACGTGCAGGCCCCTGCCTTGCACCAAGTGCCAGACATGTCTCACCCGAATGCAAGGAGTGGTGTCAGGCCTGCTGCAGGATGCCGCAACAACATATCCTGCAGCATATGACATTGGTGTCGCGCTTGTAGCAGAATGCAAGGCTCTAGCACCCAGCGCAGGATATGCTGCAGCTCTCTGTGATGATCTGGCGACCCGCTACATCACTCCAACAGCGACCTCAAGTGGATACTTTGGCCTGCGCGCCGGCGCGCTGTGCAGCGCTCTGCAGCAATGCTCCAACCTACCGGGCGATTGCAAGCTCAAGGCAGATGCAATCAATGTAAATGCCTCTAGCTTGGATCTCTGCACAGCAGAGGGCGTGGTTGGTGGCGCCACACTGAAGGACGTGACAACAGCTGCTGGTGAGCTGGGATGGGCTTCTGCTGGCATTCACACTTGCGCTGTTCATGTGCTCTTGACCTGTGACGTCAGTGGAACCAAAGGTTAAAAAACCCGTGATCGCAAATCTCGATACTGCAACTGAGCATGTGCTGCTGCTGCTGCTGCTGCTGCTGCTGCTGCTGCTGCTGCTGCTGCTGCTATAATTTACAGGCGCACCAGCTGGCAGGTGCTTGGCAGATACAGACTGCAGCTCCGACATGCAGTGCAACACCGCCAACACCAGCCGAGTGCTGCGCTGCTCAGGCGGCCTTGACACAGCCACAAGCTACGGCCTCTGCGTGGCAAAACCCCCACCACCTCCTGTTGTAACACCTTGCGCGCGCTGCACATCTTGCATCACAGCTATCAAGGGTGTTGTGAATGCAGCCAATGCAAGCTCCAGTGCATCTAGCAGCACCCTGGCTGCCAGCTTCTATGCCTGGTGCAGTGCGCAAAACACGTACGCGCTGACCAGCTGCCGCACTGTGCAGAGCAGTATCAGCAGCAGCTACAATGGAAACCTCGCAAGGCGCGCAGGTGCTCTGTGCGCACGGCTTGGGGAGTGCTCAAGCAGCCTGGCTGCTGACTCAGCGTGCAGGATCACGACTGGTGGCAATGTGGCGAGTGCGGCGACTGCAGCAAATGCGACAAATGCGACAAGCGGTGGCAATGCAACAAGTGTGGCAAGTGCTGCGGCATTGACAGGACAGCTTGATGTGTGCACGGTTGAGGGCGTGTCAACAGGCACGCAGGTGCAGGGCACATTCACTGGAACAGGTAAGGCTTCGTAAATGTGTGTACATGCATGTGCAAACCTGTGCTAGCCGACCCTGCGGCCCTAGTTTGTGGTGCATATCTGTGTGTTATCCAATCTGACGCTGTACCCACATGCTGTCCCTGTTGGGCAAACACTGTATTGCGCTTGCTGCTGCTGCTGCTGCTGCTGCTGCAGGGATGCCAGCCAAGTCTTGCGTGCTTGACAGCGACTGCGACTCCGCCAGCACCTGCAGCAGCAACCAGCCCACTACTGTCTGCCGCTGCATTGGCGGCATCGACAGCTGCGATAGCTTTGGTGCCTGCAAGGCAAAGCCTCCTCCTCCTCCACCTCCGGCACCAGTTGTTGTTGTATCCCCGTGCAAGCGCTGCGAGACTTGCATCAAAGAGCTGCAAACCTTCAGCTCCGGACCTGGTGTAGCATCCAGCACTGATGCAGTCGACATCTCCAGCAGATTCCTTGCAGCATGCACCAGCAGATTCACGAACGCTGACACCCTGCTGTGCAGAGAGATCAGCAGTGCGCTTGCATTCAGCTACCAGGGCAACCTTGGCAAACGCGCTGGTGCGCTTTGCAGCAGGCTAGGCAACTGCACTGATGATCTTGCTGCTGCTGGCAGCACCTGCACACTGGTGGCAAGCACGCAGCTGTCTGGCAGGTTGGACCTGTGCACGCGTGAGGGAGTGACTGGCGCAACTGGTGTCTCAGGAGTGGCATCGGCAGCAGCAGGTGCGTATGCAGCTGATAGGCTGCTTGTCAAAGTAGCCAAGTGAGAGATAGACTGGAACCACGGAGCAACAAGCACGGCACGTTCCGTGCTCTTTTGTGCAGTGTTACATTGCCTGGCAGCCGATACAGGTTCTGCTGCGATCCCTGCACATGCATCCATTCGAAATGTATAATTCACCCGCACTATGCCTTTATGCGCCTGCAGCGTTGGAGCCCGGCACCTGCCAGAGCACCACCGACTGCAAGGCAGCTGGCACCGTGTGCTCCATGGCCGATTCAGTGCTGCGCTGCGCCTGCTTTGGAGGCACTGACAAGTGCAGCAGCATTGGCAGATGCGTCAGCTTCTGCTCAACAAGGCAGGCAGAGCTGGATGCTACCAATGCAAAGATTGTGTCATGTGACTCCTCAAGTGCAGTGCAGCAGTGCGGAGCCGGTATGGAATGCAAGGCTAGCAGTTCCTGCAAGAAGCTGATGTGCTCAGACACGCGCGGCATCTACACCGACAGCTGCTTCGGCCTCTGCGTGCCGTCAGTGCGCACGATTGTCGGCGCGCGCATGAACGACGACGCGAGGAGTCTGACAGTGGGCCTCAACGCAGCGGCAGCTGCCGCCAGCCTTGCCTGCGTGTCAATCTTTGATGCGGCGACTATGGCAAAGCTTGGAGCGGATGCTGTGTGTGAAGTGCGCGGCAGAGAGATGCGCGTGCAGCTGGGAGCATCAGCCACCATTATGCCGGACTCTGAAGACACTCTGAGCATCCTGCCAACGCAGACGGCGCTGTTTGATGTGCTTGATCCAGCCGCAAAGTTCAGTGGCAGCAGCAAGGTCGCAGTGTGCAGCAGCTGCCAAGGCCCCACTGCAGCACTGATCGGCCCTCAGGTGAGGCTCCTGAAGTTACTGGCTGCTGGCTGCTGCATAGTTGGCATGCATGAGCATGCTGTTGCGGCGCTGATGATTTGCGCCTCGCTGTTGGCATTTGAAAGAGTGCTGCAGGGCTGCTCAACCGCAGCACCGTTCAGCTCAGCAGCATGCACTGCAGCGGCTGCCGTTACACCCCTGGGCCGGGCAGCCTGCAGCAGCTGCAAACAATTAGACAAACACATCAGTATGCATCCACCCGGCTCTGCTCACTGCTGCATGGCGCCGCCTTCTATCGCTCGCATCATCACCAGGTTGTGCCGGAGCCGTGCAACACAGCCTCTGCATCAGACATCAAGCTTGATGCCAGCTTCTCCAAGGATGCCTCTGGCAGGCCCCTGGCCAAGATCAGCTGGGCGCAGAAGGGCAGCAGCGATGTGGTGCTGGGACAAGCTGTTGACAGGGCCAATGCGGCTAATGGCGGCACTGGAGATGTCAGGTGGGTGCACATGGTATGCACGACATACCTGCAGCTTCAGCAAGGTTATTGTTGATAAGCATGTCTGCTGCGAACGGGGGAAATGATGCATTGCTGCTGGTGTGTTGGATGGGCTGCAGGGGTAAGAATGTTATTGACTGCCCCATTCTGTATGCCGCATTGCAGGCTGGTGATCCCTGCTGTTGGCTTGCCCAACATGGCTGCCGGCACCTACACCATCGAGGTCAAAGTGACGTCATTCCTGGGCGCCAGTGACACAGCGTCACTCACGTTTGAGAAGGTCGGACCTGGCGAGGCACCTGTGGTCAGCGTGATGGGGGAGAACACGCAGGAGTTCAAGATTGCAGACGGAGTGAAGGTGTCTGCCCAGCTGCTGGCAACGTCTGTCTGCTCAGGGAAGAAGGTGAGTTTGCAATGCTGTAGCTGACGTGCTTGGGCTGTTTGGCTTGTCCATATTGCACAGCCGCCGTTGGTCACTCAAAGCAGCCTGCTAGCTTCATGCCATTTTCATGCCTCCTGTGTTGCGTTGGGCTGTGCTGTGCACAGTGTGATATGCTACTAGCAGACTAGTAGTCTGTTTGGTGACTATGTCAAGCAATGATCCTGCTCCCCTTCCTGCACACCCTGCATCTGCAGGTTGAGTACACCTGGGAGTCAATTGATGACACGCCCTGGGCAGCCGTACCAGGCAACTACAAGCGCAAGGACCTGGTCATCGCAGCACCTGTCCCAGGCGTCGCTGCAGGCGACTCCAAAAAGCTGCGC
This sequence comes from Scenedesmus sp. ARA3, assembly GCA_004335835.1. NCBI lineage: Eukaryota > Viridiplantae > Chlorophyta > Chlorophyceae > Sphaeropleales > Scenedesmaceae > Scenedesmus > Scenedesmus sp. ARA3. The sequence goes on along the minus strand of RWJK01001912.1, from coordinate 84,622 downwards.
CTGCGTGCCAAGTTCGTTGGAAGCTCGCTCGAGTCCACAGCAGAAGTCACGCTGCTGGCAATCGGCTCGCCGCTGGTTGCTGCGCTCAAGGGGCCGTCCGGAGACATCAAAAACGATCGCACCATCGTTTTAGATGGCTCGAAGAGCTCCGATCCTGACGATCCCAACGGCAACCGCCCGATGGATGTGAGCTGGGAGTGTGTACGGGCCGACTACCCCTCGCCCTGCTTTGCTGGCACCAACTTTGGCGAGCAGAAGGGCACGCAATGGAAGTTCAAGGCGGACCTCCTGCAGAATAACGTCCAGCACACTTTCCGCATGACAGTATCCAAGGGCAGCGGCGCCGCCAAACGCAGCGACACAGCAGTGATAAGCTTCACGCCTCGCAGCGCCGACAAGAAGATACCCACAGGCCGCATCACCCGCATTTGCAGCGGAGCCACCTGCCCCACCCGCCACAATGCAGACGCACCCCTAGCGCTATCCCTGGCACTGGATGCCACCGCAGCAGGATCCAGCATTGCCTGGAAGTCTGATCAGCTCTCTAACCTCGGAAGGGCGGCTGACGTCATCATTCCAGCAGCGCAGCTCCCAGCCAGCGGGGCTGTTACTGTTGAGGCGCGGCTGACGCTGAGTGGCGAAGGCAGCTCCACGCAGCTGACCATCCCAATCAATGGCAAGCCTGTGTGCAGCAAGGCGCAGGGCTGTCTGCAGATCACCATCAATAGTGACACCTTCCCGACGGCCAGCTTCACTGCTGCTATCTCAGGCTACACAGATGACGGCAGCAGCCTCAGGTGTGTGCATTGCTAAAGATAGGCTGCAAGTGCGTTGCAGCAGTGCTGTACATGGCAGCAGACTTCCATGGCTGCTTGTGCGCTGCTGGTGCTGTGCAACTCACTGTGTACCTTTCGCACGCCAGCTTACTCAAACTCTCTGCCGTTGCTCTGCTTGTCCACCGCACCACAACAACGCCTGTTGTAAAACACCTGCAGCTACGACTTCGGCACGCTCAACTTCAAGGCTGGGTCCACCTACTGCATGCGCAGCCTCGCAGCATCCAGCACAGCACCCACCTTCACCTTCACGGGCCTCCCAGCCGGCGAAGCAACCCTCTACGTGTGTGTTGTGGACAGTGATGGCGCACAGACCTGCGAAGACGCAAAGGTGGTTGTTAAAGAGCCACCCAAGAACTTCAAGGTTGCAGATGCGCTGTCATCTTTCGATGTGGGGCAGCTGGCAGGCAGCGGGGACGTGTCAGTGCTGGCTGCTGGAGCGCAGGCTCTGCAGAGCTTGTCCAGCTTTGCCAGCCAGGGTGCAAGCAGCAGCAGCGATGCGGCTGGAGCGCCTGCAGCTGCGCAGCAGACGCAGGAGGAGCAGCGGCAGGTGCAGAGTGCGATCGCTGCCAAGACAAAGGCGATGATCAGCAGCTTGGCCAGCAGTGCCGGCTCACTGGTGGACGACCCCCAAACCATGTCTCAGGTGCGTAGCTGCAGTGCTGTGTGCCTGTGCAAAAGTAGTGTGTTGTAGCTGCTTTAACCATGTGTCCAGCGTTTAAAGCTACGAGCTTCTTGATGTGTTTGCTAGCATTGCGGCACATTGAAACTGACGTGTAATCATTGTATGTCTGTTAATTTCTCCTCGCAGGTTGTGTCAGCTGTCGCGGTGCTCACCAAGACCACCAGCCAGCTCAGCAGCGAGACCAAGTCCAAGATGCTGTCAGTTGCCAACAGCGGCATCATCAGCGCACACCTCAGCAAGCAGCCGCTCACGCCAAACCAGGGCTCGCGTCTGCTTGCAGTTGTAGCTGCTGGCAATGATGTCAGCAGCGAATGCAAGCTGCCAAGTGGCTGTGTGAAGGAAGGCAAGGCAAAGGCCCGCAGGCATCTGCTGGCATCTCAAGCAGTGGCTTCGGCATGCATTGGCGCAGCCGGAGTGGGCGCTTGCACAACCCCAGCAGCAGCAGCAGGCCAGATGCAGCAGCGTCGTCTGCTTGAGGACACCACACCTGCTAATGCAACAGCAGCAGCAGCAGCAGCAGCAGTGCCTGCAGGGCTGCCGAGCATTACCAGGAGTGGAGCTGCTACAGCCGGCTTCATGTCTCCATTGCTGGATGTAGCTGGGTTGCTTGCAGAGTCAGCAACACCTGCAACTGGCTACTTGTCAGGTGGCGACAACGGCCTGTTTGTGTCTGTTGCCAACCTGCTCGGCCGCACCTACCCAAGCTCCCCGATCTATGTTGGTCCTGACATGAGTGCTGCCGGTGCAGCAACTGTCAACTCAACCGACAATGTGCACGTGCACTTCAGCAAGCCACTGACAAGCGCGTGCCTTGACGAAGCAGGCGAGGCAATTGCCAACAGCAGCTGCAGCGACAGCGTAGTGCCAGTGCAGTTGATGTACCTGTCAGAGTCGTCTCCGCTGCTGGCAGCAGGCGCTACCAGATCTGCCGGCATGCCTGGTGACTACACCACGATGTCAGGTGTTGTTACATTGACAGCTGGCAGCGCTAGCAGCCTGCCTTGTGACGGCTGCACAGCAGACATCACTATCCCCATCTGGGAGTACGCAGATCCTACCCAGGACTACATCTGCACGCAGCTGAGCAGCACCGGGCAGCTGTCACTCTCCAATGCCATTGTGTCATCCGGCGCTGTTATTAACACCGCCTCAGACCCAGCAGTGCCCACAGTGCAGTGCACAGTCAGTAAGCCAGGCTCATACCTGGTGGGCCGCACTGTTAAGGCTGCAGTGCCGGCGCAAGGTGTGCCTGAGCAGCTCGGCACAGGAGGAGATGGGCAGCAGGCTGGGGCTGGCAAGTCTGGCAGCAGCCAGGCGTCGGTGATTGCTGGCAGTGTGGTGGGAGCAGTGGGCGGTGCCATGCTGCTGGCTGGTGCTGCGCTGTATGTGATGAAGCGGCGGTGAGGCCCCACAGCACTCGGTGCTACCAACCTGTACATAACTCACAGATGCATGCATTATTATCATAGAGGAGGTGAGGCCTAAAAGCTTGGTTGTTATGCTGTTGCAGTGCTAGCTGAAGAAGTGTACTGGACGCACAGATGCATGCTGTTCTTTGTTTCAGCTCAGACGACATGCCACTGCATTGAGTATGCTGCACTGCATGGCGTAGCGTTTAATCATGGCTGATCACTTCTTTCCCCCGCTGTCCCTGTCAACCGGCCGATCACTAACTCTCTTGTCTCATTGTTACAACACATCCGCCACCTTTCCCGCCTGCAGGGACTCTGCTGCCATTGAGCCCCGCTTCGACGGAGCACAGCACGGCCGCCAGCACCACCGCCACTCCACAGGCGGCAACCAGCAGCAGCGCGGCACCATCGAGGTTGACCGCTTCGTCAACCGCACCACAGGCGATGACGTCGACGGCGCCAGCACACCGGAGACTGTCAATGCACCCACTGACTTTGACGGTGGTGAAGATGAGGCCTGGACTGCTGCTGGGCCCGGTCCTGCTCCCACTGTGATGTGGCCGACGATGCGGCACAGTGTAACTGGCGAGGAGACGCGTGGCGAGCCGCGCACCACAAGGGCAAGTGCTGCGGGTGCTGCTGCGCGCAGGAGTGTGGAGGGTGCTGGTGGCCGCAGGAGCGTGGAGGGTGCTGCTCGGGGCTCGGCAAGCAGGGAGGCTCCGAAGCTGCACGAGGCCTGGTGATGGCACACGTGATGGATGTTATGTTATGTTATGTTATGTTATGTTATGTTATGTTATGTTGGTGAGATGAGCCGGGTTGGTACTTTGTACGGTGCGGAACCGGAGGGGCAGGAGTCACACCGGAGGCTGCGGTTCAGTTTGCGGTTCAGTAAGGGTATGCACTGCCCAGGCAAGGATTGAGGCATTTTTTTTTACTGAGTTTTCACATATTGCAATGTAGTTGTCCGGCTGAAATTGATTGGATATTGGGTTGCGGCAGTGCTCCTGAGGGAGCTGCACATGCTTTGTATGCATCGCACAACATGGGCTTGCAGTATCAGCACAATGTGCTCCTGCTATGCCGTGTTTGTGCTGCTATGCTGCTGGGTTATGCGGCTTGCAAGCCGCGTGCCGCACAGCGATGGTTTCACAACAGCTGCAGTGTGAGATGGAAAGAGCACCAGCAGCATCACAACAGGGGGCTAGATCATTATTACCCAGCTAGTGTGCTGCTGTCACCGGCGCAGCAGCTGCAGAGTGGGTTAGTTACAGCATCATCAGCATTTTTCCAAGGTTATGGGCTGCCAGGTTATGCTTATTGAAGACAGTCAACACAACTTCTTGTGATGGTCTGACATTTTGTCAGCTCTTGGAACATACAGTTGTCACAGATACGGGGTGACGGAGAAGTCAGGAGTATAGGGTATCTGCTTGGCGCATGCTTCATGTCACTACAGTCAGTTCACTATGGTCTCGAGCAAAGCTGGGACAGACCCAGCCTGCTCTGAAGCAGATCTACCCATCACATCCTGTTGAGGTACCACCATTTTTCCTATTTGGGCCTTGCATGGTTACTAACCCTAGTAGGGCAAGGTTCTGGAGCACCAATGGCTAGCACAGTTCTTGTTATGGTTGCGCTTGGGATGTCAAATCATGTCGACACATCATTCTGCTGGTACAGGCTGCTGCATCTGGCCGCACACCGTGTGGCTAGCTGTCTGCACATAGGGCCATGCATTTCCAACATTGCGGGCAGGTTGTTGTGGAGGTTTATCTCTACAATTTGATCGGCACATCGTTGGCGACTTGACACATGAGGTGTTGTGATCATCAGGAGTTTCACAGCATTGAGTCGTGTGATCAAAGCTGCTACTTCATCTGCAGTTGAGGCTCAACTGCACTGGTGAGCAGCTGCATTCACTGCCAATTGCTCGAGTTGTGTTGCATTGTTGAGGCAAGCGCCTGAGATGCATACGGCCTGAGTGGCATCACTGCATTCCCTCGGTTGCACTTTTGACTTTCAGTATGCCGTTGCTTGGCAGACTCCACCACTGCCTGCATTGACGACACGTTGGGACAGCACAGCACTTGCACACACTGCATGGCATGCATTTGCCATGGGCATGGAAACCCACCATGTGGGTTGCATGCATCTCCGGGTGCTGCATTTTTGATCTGTTGCACCGACACACATTGCTGCTGGTAGTAGCATGTTCAGGATTCAAGGTCCTTGGGGCCGCCCCAAGCGCGGCCAAGAGCGGCTCGCTGTTCACGCAGTTGTGCACCGTGTGGCACAGCGCCTTTGGGCGGTGCGTAGTGCGCAGCAGCACAACTTTGCTGGTATTGAATGTCGGACGGATGTTTCACGAGACGCCAGGCAAGCTGTGTAACGTGTTACATCAAGTCAACGGCGATGAGTCGGTGTGGCAATGCGTAATCCCCATTCCGTACTGTGCACCACACACACTAGCATCGTGCAGGTCAGCCTGGCCGCTGTCAAGCTCAGCGCCGTCCTTGCTAATGCCATCAGCGGCCGCGGCAGCGTGATGCATTTAAACATTCGAACAACACCAATCCGATCTGAAGTTCATATGCTGGCCATTACGTACGAGTTGCTGGAGTGCTCATCCTGATGCGAGTGTGGCCACAACAGATGTGTCTGCAGGTAACAACACCGGCATCAGCGGCAGTGTATGTGCGACTCCTCGTCTGAACCCGCCAACAGCAGCCGCCTGGTGCAACACGTGGTGCAGTGCACTGCTGTCATGCTCAAACTTGAAGCTAGATGCAACTTGAAAAGCGTGCAACCCCAGCTAGATTCAGGCGCACTCTGGCCACCATAGCCTGTCATAGTATACAAACTGTAAATGAGGTAACCATGAACAGCACAATGACACCAGTTTCAGGACACACAGTTGCAAGCATCAACTGGTGCCAACATGTGTCACACAAAGCCAATGCAGGGCCAGCCGGGCAAAATGCGTGCAATCACAGTCATCATGCATCAAGCACACATGCCAGCTTCCAGGAACTTTGCACAACATATTTTTTTGCGCTGTAGTACAGCATGTAGTTATTGGCGCACCCCTGGGCCTGCAAGGGCGAAAGCACCGCCGCCCCCAGCACTGATGTGCTGCCTGGCAAGGCATCATCAAGCGTCATCACCTGCAGCGCTGTCATCTGCTGCTGCCGCTGCTGCCAGGCCCCTGCCTGCCGCAACGCCGCGCAGCACGCGCTCCACTGTCAGCGGCGCCTTGTCTGCCTGCGCCTGTGCTGCGCTGAAGGCCTCCAGGTTGCGGCCCAGCCGCACCTCCATCTCCTCCAGGCGCGCCCTGCAGCAGCAGCAGCAGCAGCAGCCGCAGCAGCAGCAGCAGCACAGTGTCAGGGAGCAGAGGATGCACACAGCAGTTGCGCTCCTTATACGAGCCAGCGCACACAGCTGCGAGCAGATCCTGGCTGCGGGAACTTGATGGGACTCTGCTATCTGGCGTGTGCATACTGTCGCTGAGTGAAGTTGGCACCACACACCGCTAAGCCGGCGCATGCTCATTGACTGCCCGCCAACAGACATGATGCAAAGGCCATCAAACCAAAGCAAACTTGTGCATCACCAAATTGCACAAGGCGTTTGCACAGTCATGCTCAATGCCGCCACCCACCTGAGCGCTGGCAGCTTGTTGAGCGCCTGCCTCATGGCTTGGTGCAGCTGCTGCGCCGCCTCCAGCTGCTGACTGTCATCTCCACCATCTGCAGCCTGCTGGTCTGTGGCAGCAGCAGCGGCGATACAGCGACAGTCAACCCAACCAGGTCATGCCACCTTGGCAGATGCGCAATCATTTCTTATCACAACATATGTCACAACAAATGTCACGGTCAGCGGTTACACCAAGCTGGTCTGCGTTCACTATCTGCATCACCGCCGCCACTTCGCTTTGCCACCTGCCCACCTGCAACCTCAGCTGTGTCCTCAGTCGACGGGCGCAGCGCCTGCAGCTGCTGCTGCAGTGCTGACGACATCAGCGCCGGCACTGCCTTGCGCAGGCCTGATGTGCCTGCCAGCCGCTGGAGTACAGCCTCAACCTACAGCAGCAGCAGCAGCAGCAGTAACAGCAGCAGCAGGAGCGAGGTAAATACCTCTTGGCCAGCAGTTGAGGTGTCTTGAAAGAGAGTTACAGCTTCATGGTGTGCATGGCCTCCCCTAGGATAGCCTCAGGAGGCAGCTGTGCAAAGTTGCTGCTGGGTCTGGTTGAGTCTCTCTTGCTATATCATTGCAGCACGCGTACACTAAGTGTGTGTGCTGCTGTTTCAGCGCACCTCTTGCTGCAGTGGCCCCAGCTGCTCATCCACCTCTGGCATCGGCACTCCCTCCACGTCCTGCAAGCCTTGTGTGCTGCATGGAAGCAAGCGCAGCAGCAGTTGTGAGACGGCCGGTATGTTCCAGCTAGCTACACAAAAGCTGGCGAAGCCAATGGCAATACGTACAGCACAACTTGCCGTTGCATACCACGAAGCAAGACACCTGCTGTGGTTGCTATCCTCCGTGTGTATCGCTGTCCTCAGCTGGCTCACCTATGTGCGTGGTTCTCCACCAGTTTGCGCAGGTTGTCAAGCGCTGCTTGTGCTGCAGGCACCTGCTGCAGTAGGCCAGCAATCAGCAGGGTTGCAGCTGTGCTGAGGAACACCGTGTTGCAGGTGTGCAATTGCATTTGGATCACGCTGCGCAATGAATCTGATCACCTTTGGTAAGTGATTGTCGTTCTGTTTTCGTCTGCGAAGTTGCGAAGTTGCAGCTTCCGCTGTAAAACAGGCATGCCATGCTTGCACTGCTGACAACACCAACACCACTGCTCACATCAGCATCCTGTCCATCCAGCTCCATTGCGGCTGGCTCATCTGAATGACTTTGAGGTACCTGCTGTTCGCATGAAAGGATCGGTAACATAGCAAGGCTGCCAGTATTTCGTTCTACCGTCGTAGCATGCGATGCAGGGGTGGAGCTGCTGCTGCGCATGATGCTGTGCTGACCTGCAGGTGTTGCTGCAACAACGGCCTCAGCAAGCCCTCCAGCTCCTCAAAGGTCATGCTTATTGGAGCCTCCATGTGTGACTTTTAGCAGGATCGAGCCACCAGGTAGCAGCTGCAAGGCAGAGCGAAGGCAGGTGTATCTGTGCAGCCGTTTAAACTAGAACCGCAACGTAAAATGTCGGCAGTGACTTTTTATTTGCTGGGCAGAAACTTTGACGCACCTTGCACTTGGAACATGGGATAGTTCGGCGTTCTGTGTTCAAATTTTGTTACTGTGTTTTGCTGCCTTCACTGAAACGCCGCGTGTGGACAATGCGCTACGGCTCTATCTATCTATCTATCTATAGTGATGCTGATGTTGTTGTGGTCATTAAGTTCTTGATCAAGCCCGCACTGCAGCCTGAGCGACTCAGCCTTATCGCTACAGTGCCAGTGCAACACCGCTGTATCAGCACCAGCTGACCGTCTGCTGCAACAGAATTGCCGGGTACTTGCAGAGAGCGACATCTTGACATTTCAAGGTTCAGAGGGCGGCAGCAGCATGTCCACCAACGTTCACTACACCCAGATATCAGAGCCACAGCTGCTGGACATTGTAGATGAGGCCTGGCTGCGGGACAAGCTCCCTGACGACAGTGAGTACCAGCCCTTTATGAATTACAAGCAGTTGGCACGCGGTATCTGCATGATGTTGATGCACATGGTGCCGCTGCTGACAGATGATGCAGTGTGCGCTCTTGTTGCCCAGCCTGCAAGCTTTGCTGCCAGCTGCCTTACAAGCTGACAGTGGCAGCAGCTGTACTAGCATGCGCCTGTGCCCTCCCGCCAGCGCTTGCATCCGCACCTGTTCCACCACTGCTCCTCTGCTCCCACGGCTTGCGCAGTCGGCTGCTGTACTGCCTGTGTTCACGAACTGTCGCTGCCTGTCCTGCAGACATCCCGCTGCCGCCAGGCATGCAGGGCCTGCAGGAGGACCTGGAGGAGCTGCAGCAGGAGCAGCAGCAGCCTCCTGCAAAGCAAAAAGAGCGCTGGCTGGACATGGGGCTGCCCAACCTGCACTGACACTGCAGCAGCTGCAGCGAATACTGCAGCACACTTTCACAGTACAGCCCCCTGCACAGCAGAAGGACCATTGACTGCACGTTGTGCCACCCAGCCTGCACAAAAGCTGAATCTGCTGCAGCGATTACTCCGTACGCGTCCATAATTTCGCAGCAGCTGCCACAGGCACGGTGCCTGCGAGCAACCATGTGGTAACAGCCACACACTGAGGCTGCAGCCTGCAAGGTTTCGCACAGCAGCCTGCACAGCAGCAGCTGATGGGCTCTGCAGCTGCCGTCTTGCAGGACGGCGTGTGCAGCAGCAGACACCAGCAGGTGCAGGCTGGCTGTGTGTTGCTGTCCTCTAGCTGCATTCCATCAGCCCCAGGCACTGGCATGCAGCGCTGGCAGGTGTGTTATGGCTGGCGCTGTTCAGTGTGCCACGTGGTGCACCTTGCACAGGATGTGACCAAAGCGTACAAGTCCTTTTTGCATCCATGGTTTACACATGCCATTTTTGCCCTTGGCTGCATTACATCCCGTGCAGATGGCAGCTCTGCATGCCGCCACGCGCTAGCGCACAGCTGGGTGTGCTTCCCACCACATATTGCCCGCAGGTTGCGCCATTCCAGCACTTGTGGAACTCCGGCCAGCGTGTGTGGCGGTAACAGCAGCAGCTGCTGCACTTATCATTGTGCCGTTGTGCCTTTTCAGCGGATGCATCGCTGTGCCGACTGCGTCCATGAGCCAGCGCAGTGCCCAACACAAGAAACTGGTGCCTGCTGTACATAGCAGTGTTTTTCAGAGCAGCATTGTGCAGTAGCAGGCGGTTTTGCGTTTTGGTAGCAGCCGCGTGCACAGACGCCAACTTGGTGCGGCAGCAGCACTGCATCACGCCAAGGCATTATGTGTTGTTATGTACAGGCCGTCTCATCTAGGTGTGTGGGCGTCATGCAGTCATCATGGTGGTGCATAGGGTGGGCTACTGTTGAAAGCCCAAGTATTGTGTGGATGATGTGCACGTCCGTGCATGTCAGCTGCACCGGTGGGCTTGCTGAGTAGCACAGCCTGCGTGGTTGCCCTCGTTGTGGAGGCATGTCAGTCCTCATCAAGCAGCATGTGCTGCATGCATTTCCTTGCTGTGGCCCAGCAGTCAGCAGCTGAAATGCATAGCTTGGTTGGTTGGAGCTCTTTTTTGTTTCTCTGCCGCGATCTGCACCATCGACGGTACCTCTGATAAATTATATCTGTGGTGATCAGTGCAGTACTCCCATTCGAGAGCTTGTGAGGATCTCCTGTGCTCTGCTCTCGGCTTGGATTTGGACAAGCCCCTCTGAAACTTGATATTACCATTTCTGCACATATAGTGTTGTCCGATGCACCATTCTGCGGACATCTAATCCAGCGTAATCCTCAAGAAACCGACATAAGAATGGTGCTGCGCAAACGACCAGAGCAGCTATGTGAACGTGTTGAGGGCAGCATATGCCAAGACGAGATGCTAAAAATAGTGAATGATTCACGCATATAAAGCTTTTGAGCATCGGATCTGCAGAGCGTGCCTGGTGTCGATTCTGGGCAGTACAACGACCAAACCATCCATATGGTTGCAGCGATATGCAGCATACGCCGTAAAGCCGACAGACACGAAGCACCCAAAGGTGCATTTGGTGTACTTTGCCTGATCACGAACAACGCAAGGACCGTTCTGCTGACTACAACGTGTCGTTTCGCTACATGCCGATGCAGGAGAAGGTGCGTGCCCGCCACGTGATGCAGACGCGTGTTTCACACCTCAAACAACATGCATGACGGTATGGGGCGATGCGAGCCGTCAACAAGCCTGCCTGAAGGGGCTGCTACTGCTGCTGCTGCTGTCAGGTGGGTCTCATGAGTCTGAGGCACCGGCAAGGGCTTTGCATGCAAACGGCGACACCAAGAAGGTTAAGAATACATAACTGACACTCAATGGTTTTGATGCAGGGCCTTGCAGCTGTGTAGCAACGGCCAGGCCCTTGCCTGGAACAACAGATGTTGCTGGCCCTCGAGCATACTCCAGCGCGCAGGGTCAGGATGCTGGCGGCAACACAGACGCCTTCACGCCACAAGGCGGGATAGCTGAGGCCGCAACTATGTCAAAAGCCAGGGGCATACACTTCAACGCCGGTAAGCAATCTCTACTGCCCAACCAAGGTGTTGGGGGCCGCAGCTGTAGCAGCAAATGTGGTTTGAAGGTGCTGCTCAACACCACTCACATGCATGTTACAAGCAGTCGTGCTGGCGCAGTATTACAGCTGTATTTGAAATGCTGAAAGCCTGCTGACAGAGGCTTTTGAACGCGATGCCAGCGGCACAAGATAAGCAGGCTGCGATGGACCCCATAGCCTGGTGATTCAGCACTGTGTCTTTAGATATACAGAGACACAAATGAAGCGTGTTTGTCGTTTGCCGCAGGTCAAGTAGTGCTGGCATCGGACAAGCTACCAGCCGGCTTTGCATACGGCTATGCTGGCACAGCTGAGTCGTCCGCAAGTAAGTGCAAGCCCTGGCGACCGTCCTGTGTGGCAGCAAGTTGCTCACCAGCAGCAGCAGCAGCAGCAGCAGCAGTCAGCTGACCACAGCGTGCATATGCTGGCCCAGGAGCCAGCCAAACAGTCTGTTTAACCCAACATGCATGCGGTGGACGTGATGCACTGCGCCAACCAGATCTTTGATCAGCATCCAACCTGCTGGCGCAAAAAAAACCTGCTGGCACTTTGGCGACGCTCTTGGTTGAGCAATGCACAGGGCCCCAAGCGGCTTGAATTATACAGCCGTCGTACAAACCTTGCCCAGGCAAAAGCTGTCTACGGCAACGCCAACATTTTCTGCCCCGCTGTCGTGCTGCATCTGCCCAGGCCTCACCAATGGAGAGAACAACCAAATATACGGCACACATGCCATCGCCGCAACTTACCTTGGCGCACGCGCAGCAGCAGGATCAGGCACTGCTTACACTCTGGGCGAAGGCGCCACTTCGAACGCCCACAACAGGTACAGCTACGCGGCAAGCAAACCCAAGAGCTCCAGCAGCCGCACCAAAAGTGTTGCATTCACAGACAGGGCCGGCACATCTGTGTCATATTCTGGGAAGGGAAACGGACCTGCAGCGCTGGCAACTGCCAACACAGTAGCTGCATTCTCACGTGCTGAGAAGGATCCTGAGCTGAAACAGCCTGTGGTGACAGTTGGCAGCAGGGATCCAGGCAAAGGGGGTGCCTTTGAGCAGCTGTTGATGTAGATGACGGGCTGAGCTTGCAGCAGCTGCGCAGCAAGCTGCCGCGTGGCAGTTTTCACAGCCTGAAAGGGTCCCTCAAGGTTGCGGGCAAGACCGGGTAATGTATGGATTCGAGTGCGTGAAAGCATTGCACAATTGATTGCCGTAATTGAAGGCTTTGGTGCTTTGTCAAGTGTTTATTGAGAGTTGCATCGTGCCTTTCTTCAATCTCTTATGCTGAGCTATGGGTGTGGTGTGCAAATGGCAGCCAGCTGCCGTATGGGTGCATGTGCCACAAACTTTGAGCAGCATTTGAAATGCCGTGGGTGTACACATCAAGTTGTGCTGTGTCTGCAACACTGCCATGGCATTGGCTCATGCCATGGGTGAGCCTCACCCACGCACGGTGCGGCACTCACAACGTAACCATGTTGCTGAAGCCTCAGCTGTATTGTGGCTTACATATGCTGCTGGCATGGCCTCATGAGGGAGACCATGCCGCATGTGCCATATGCCTCCTGGCAGATTCCTATCCCATTTGGAGTTGTATGGCTTGTGACCATCATTTGATTGCTCAAAAAAATCGTTTGCTTAAGCGAACTCACTTTCAGTCTCAGGCCAAGATCCGCAACAGCTGTTGCTTGTGGCTTCAAGTTGTTGTGACACAGGATATGGTTGCAATGTAAGTCCAGGTAGCAGTGGGTCTAGACCTTCTAGTGGGTCTAGATCTTGGCTTCACTGTAATGCATGACGGGTGCAGGATTCACCCTGGACTCAGAGTATGAAACTCTTTGAAGGCGAGCTGCTCATTTAACACCATCTCTGTTGCTTGACCTTTCCATCAAAACCACATATGTACAAAACAAGCTTCTTCAAAATCACGACACGCACCACGCAGCAATTCTGCTGCTGCAGTCTGCTCAGATGATGTGATCTGAACATCTGCGCCCCACATACTTGCACAGCTCAGTGCTGTAGCACAACACCATGCAAGCATAAGGCTGCGTACTGCACAGCTACAAACCAGCTGACAGAATTGCAGCGCTGGTGCAACGCCTCGCATCCCAAAAGGCGTTCCTGCTGCCTGCTGACACGCCACAAAAAAGGCAGAAAACTATGCAGAAGGTTATATGTGCTGCGGCTGTCAACCATAGCAACACTACCCGCCTGCTGCAGCTGGCCTGCAAAGGTTGCACAACATCAACACATCTACAAGCCTACAACAAGCATCCAAAGCAAACGGCGTAAAAGCCGCACTCTTCTGCGCATATCTGTCTGCCGAGCTACAGCTGATCTAGGCACGCATAGGCCGCTACGCAGCCTGGCATGCTCCAGCAAGCAACACACTGCGATGCAGGGCATGTTCTTCACACCCATCATTCAGTATGTACACCGCCACGTTTCTGCCACAATAACACGCACACAAAAACCCTGGGCTGCTCCTCCTGCCGACACTCCCAGCCTCCGCTAGTTGGCATGCCTGATGAACCGCCAAACAACTGCCTGCTGGCTGCCAAGCGCATCCACACAAACACTAACAGCCGCGCACGAACATTCAGCGTCCTGTCTCTCGGCATGAGTCTCTTCAGCTGACATGCAAAACATCAAATCATCACCCTGAACAGTTCCGTGCAGGGCCCGTTGCACTGCTTGCACGTGGGGTAGGCAGGCGGGTTCAGGAACTTCTGCCCTGAGGCCACCTCAGCAGGCCGGGGGCAGCACTCCAGGCAGGGACCCATGTGCTTGCAGTCCCACACCAGCCAAGCTGACGGCCGCTCATCACAGACCGTGCACATCCTCCGCACGCGGTGCCGCGCTGCAGCATCGCTGCCTGCTGCTGCCGGTGGTGCAGGTGCTGCCTGTGCTGCTGGCCGCACAGCTGCTGCTGCGGGCGCTGCTGCTGCTGCTGGAGGCGCTGCGGGCCGTGCTGCTGCTGCTGCTGCTGGCCGAACACCTGGCGGTGCTGGCCGAACTCCTGGCGGTGGTGGTGCTGCCGCTGCTGCTGGCCGCGCAGCTGCTGCTACACGTGCCCCGGCCGCCGGCGCTGCTGCTGCTGGTGGCGGCGGCAGCGGGGCTGCTGCTGCAGGTGCCGGCGCAGCAGGTGATACTGCACCAGCGCCAGTGCTGCTGCCTGCTGAGCCAGGCCTGTTCACCAGCATCTGCAGCATAGGCGGCAGTGCGCGGCCGGAGCCTGATGCAGCAGCGCCAGCAGCAGAAGCAGGTCCTGTTCCTGATGAGCTTGGCCTGCTGCTGGTTGCGGCAGCTGCTGGCGCCCCGCCGCCACTGCTTATCCGCGCCGGCTGCTGCTGCTGCTGCTGCATAGCAGATGGCCCACCGCCGGCACTGCTTGAACGAGCAGGCTGCTGCTGCTGCTGCTGCATAGCGGATGGCCCACCACCGCCACTGCTTGACCGCGCAGACAGCGCCGCCGCCGTTGCCGCTGGAGGTGCCACTGGCGGCTGCACTGCTGCGGCTGCTGCTGCTGCCGGGTTGGCCCACTCCCACAGCGCCCGTGTGATCCTCAGCGCCTCCTCCCCCACGTACCGCGCCTTAAACGGCTGCAGCTGCAGCACTCTGCTGTAGACCTCGGCTGGCACATGCTTGTATTCAGCCACTTCCTTCCATGTGACGCCTTCCGTGGTGTTGCTGACTGCCACCCACAGACCCTCCACTGTGGCGGTGTCGTTGTTGTATTGGACCAGGCCCACGCTCTCGCTGACTGCAATTTTGCGCGGCTCCTGCAGTTGGCTGTGCGTCAGCGTGAAGCTGCAAAGGCAGGCAGGACATGCAGGAAAGAACCATGAAAGCAAAGCAAGCCACATGAGCAACGCCACGTCACAAAGGAGAAGCAACAGACTTCAACAAGAGAAGACAGGTGAGGGCTGCCGCAGGAGGCCAGGCACAATGCAGTGTGAGGAGCACAAGGTACGAACAGCAAGCAGCACCATAAGCAACACAACATATGCAGACAGGCAGTCATGATATGTGCAACATGATCTTGTGTGGCTCCTGCAGGTGGCTGTGCTCAAGCGAGACGCTACGGAAGGAGCAGCAAAGGTGCGGCAGGAGCCAAGACAAGCATATCAACTGGCCAGCACAAGCGGTACAGACGGCACGCACTGTGGAGTCAATGGATTGCGGTAGTGCGCGGCAAGCAGGGCGTTGTTGCAGCCTGTGATCTGCACCACATCCACAATGTGGTCTGCAGGCAGCCCACCAGCAGCGCTGACTGCGCCACCACCACTGCTGGGGCGAGCACTGACTGCTGCTGCTGGTGGTGGTGGTGCTGGTGCTGCTGGTGCTGCTGCAGGGGCTGCTGCTGCCGCCGCTGCTGCTGCAGGTGTTGCATTGCCTGCTGCTGCTGGCTGGCTTCTAGACGGCTCTTGCTTCTGCTTCTGCTGCTGCTGCCTTGACGCAGTGTCTGGCGCAGAAGCAGCTGCCGCGCTGCTGCTGGCTGCTTTGCTGCTCTGTGCTGCTTCTGCTGCTGCTGCAGCAGGTGCTGCTGCCTCTGGCCTGCTGCTGCTGTCTGCTGCTGCTGCTGCGCTGCTGCTGGCAGCAGCAGCAGCAGGAGGCTGCTCACTAAGGCTGCGAGCTGCCAGGGGGCTTGTGGCGCTGCTGCTGTTGTCTGTGCCGCCATTGCTGCTGCTGGCTGACTGCAGCCTGCTGGGAGCTGCTTTTGCTGCTGCTGCTGCCATCCATGGGAGGCTGAATTCCTTGGCCATTGGATTCAGCTGCAGGAACACAGTAGGAGCAAGCAACATGGACAATGCCTGGCTGTTTAAGCAACAGCAAGATGGGTCCATACCCAGCACCAGCGGCTTGAACGCCAAACGCAGCATGCACGGTCACAAGCCTGCACAGGTACATGTCTGCATTGTCAGTCAGTCCATAATTACTAAACCTCCTGCATCATGGACCCTGCATAACTGTGGCAGTCACACCACAAGCGCTGCAGACGGCACCCCTCTGTAACATCTCCTATTTGACCAGGTCTCTGTCGTGGCGTACGCCGCATGAACACACCATGTAAGACCCCTAACGATCTATCTACACAGATTGTCCAAACAGCACCCCTTTCCGCACCTTCATACTTGGCGAGCCTGACGTGCTGCGCTGCGAGCTGCTGCCGCCAGCAGCATCACGCCCGCGCGCAGCCAAGGCAGCTTCCAGCGCGTCCTGCTTGCGCTGCTGCTGCTGCTGCTGCTGCTGCTGGCTGCTGCCCTCATCATGCGCCTGCGAGCCGTCATCATATGAAAAATCAATCTGGCCCCAGCCATCGTCTGCCTGCTCTCCCCCGCCATACCCCTCGTCATATTCATCTCCTGCATACATCTCACCATCACCCGCCCAGTCCCCGTCTGCTGCTGCTGCTGCTGTTGCTGCCACATCTGCAGTGCCTGCCTGCTCAGCGTACTGCTGCTGGTAGCCGAACTGCCGCTGCTGCTGCCACGTCTGCGGCTGCTGCACGACAGGGTACAGCATTGCACCGCCGCTGCTGGCGACTGCTGGCATAGCAGCTACAGGCATCATGCCTGCATATGCCGCCTGTACACCTGGCATCTGCATACCCATAGGCGCGCCTACCATGCCATACCCCATCTGCGGCACCAGCAGCTGCTGCGCTGCAACTGGCTGCATCAGCCCAGGCTGCACATACATCACCTGCTGCGGCTGCTGCTGCTGCGGCTGCTGCAGCTGCACTGCAGGCGGGTGGCCGGCCGGCGGCCGCGGCGGTGGCACAATGGCCAGTGGTGTCCTAGCGGCTGCTACTGCTGCTGCTCCTGCAGCCATGCCTGCTGCCGCGCCTGCTGCTGTTGCCCCGGCTGATGTGCCTGCTGCTGCCCCGGCAGCTGCAGCACGTGCTGCTGCTATGGCGCGGCCCGCAGCCGCCCCAGATTCGGCTGCTGCATCAATCTGCGCCCGCTTCTCCGCAAGCTTCTGGTCAAGAGCAAGCTGTGTTTTGCGCGCTGCTGCCGCCGAGACTTTCTTCTCTGCCTTTTGCCGCGGCTCGCTGGGCTGTGCTTTGCGGCCGGCTGCTGCTGTGGCCGGCGAGCTTGCACCATTCTGCTGCTGCTGCTGCTGCTGCTGCCCATTTTCCTGATTCAGCATGTCCATCAGCGCCTCTGGGCTGAGTTTGCCCTGCTTCACTAGCTCAGCAAGCTGCTGGACGCGGTCCTCACTCGGCCCCGCGCTGCCGCCAGCAGCGGCGCTCGCTGCGCTCAGCTCCTGCAGAAGCAGGCAGCACGATAATGGCAGCATAGCCGGGCGATGAGCAATGAGCTGGCAGCGTTGAATGGCGAAAGCAGCTTTACAGCGTAATGTCCAGCATCTACACGTGCGTATACAGGCAGAACGTTTGGGCACCCTAGTCAGCGTGCGGGGTGGAGAACAGGGGTGCAGAAATGCGACCCCATGCACAGCCATGCACTGCTCTGCACCTGCTGCCTGGTGCCTGCTGCCTCACGGCTGATACAAATGCATCTGCATGCTGCTGCTGCTGCCGCTTAAGCGGACCAACCAACGCACCCGCATCGCCTCCTCGTGCTCCCGCTTCTGTCGTATGCTCTCTGGCTCATAGTCGGGGCAGGCCTCGTGCAGCACATCATCGTACGGCGCATCGCGCAGGTAGGAGCACAGCAGCTGCTTGCGGTACATGTGCACCCGGAACATCGCGATGCTGCATGGTGCAACAGGGAGAGCAGGAAGAGACGGGCAGCAGCAGCAGCAGCAACAATGTGAGTGCAGGAAGGAGCAGAGCGGCGCCTTGCGGTTCACGTGCATCCCGAACATCAGCATGCCGCATGGTGCACTGGGAGGAGGAAGGGAGGTGTCAGCAGCAGCAGCAGCAGCAGCATTGGCAGAGACCCGGTGTGAGAGCAGGATGCGCCAAAGCTGAGCTGATGCCAAAAAATGCATGTGCCAGCGCAGCTGCAAGCTGCCTACTGTCCTGGCTGGTGTCCCTTCACCATCATCATGAGCCACACCCCCAAACGCCACCCCAACTGAGCCCGGCCGCCGCCCCGCCGCACGCACTTGACTGTCGTCGCCGTCTCTTTGTCTGGCATCACCACGGCAGCCGCATTCTGGCGCTCAAACAGGATCACTGCCACGGGCTCCTTGTCGCAGCGGTCCAGCACCAGCTGTGTCACCACTGCCTTGGGGTCCTTGCCATCTCGGGCTATCTCGTGGAAGCTGAGGCCTTCCAGCAGCAGGTGCTGGCTGGTCTGCGCCTCGCTGATGCCTGGGTGTTTTAAAGCAGCAGCAGCAGCAGCAGCAGCAGCAGCAGCAGCAGCAGCAGTGTTGCAGTATCCGTAAACATTGTGGAAGCTGAGGCCCTCCAGCAGCAGGTGCTGGCTGGTCTGCGCCTCGCTGATGCCTGTTGGTCTGAGCGGCAGCAGCAGCAGCAGCAGTGTTGCAGTTTTCTGAAAACAACGTGGAAGCTGAGCACCCACCCAGCTTGAGCTTGTTCAGCGCCTCAGCCAAGTAGTCCTTCTCCAGCTGCGTGTCATCGCCAGCAGCCTGCGCAGACGCCGCCTCATCAAGGCTAGGGAAGTCAGCCATAGACACCGGCTGCTGTTGCTGCTGCTGCTGCCGCTGCTGCTGCCGCTGGCTAGCCGGCGACGGCTGCGCCTGCTGGTGCTGCTGCTGCTGCTGGCGCGGCCGGACGTACTGCTGCTGCTCGTTGCTGCTGCCAATCTCCTGCAGGGATGCCAGATCCAGCTTCACTCCTTTCTTCTTCTTGCCACGCCGGCCGCCTGCTGCTGCCTCTGCAGCGTTCTGCGCGAGCACGTCATCTAGGTTGCTGTGGTAGGTTGTGTCGATGTGGTCTGAGGCGCGGGCGCTGCTGAGTGTGGCCAGGGGGTCTGGCTCCTGGCGGCTGCTGGCATGGCCCTGGCTGGCTGACTGGCTGGCTGTGGTGGAGCCTGCAGCAGCAGCAGCAGCAGCAGCAGCAGCAGCAGCAAGGACAGTGTCAGTTGCTGGCCTGTTGGCGGCACATGGCGATGTGCGCAACCACATACAGAAGAGCATGCAGCACAGCACCCCGGGCATGCTGCTGCCATGAGCATAACAGAGCCACACAACTGGTGACATCAGGGGTGCAGGCTAGGTACCATACAGCTACAATCGTGCCGCACACAAAACACACACCCCACTGCGCACCCAGCCTCCGGCAGCTGCTCCCGCATGACATGTAATCATCTGCTGCCGCGCAACACCAGATACTGCATGCAAGCCCAAAGCTTCCATACCTTCCACAGAAGCTGCTGATGGGCTGCCCGGCTCCTCGCCCTGCTGCTGCTGCTGCTGTGTTGGCTGCTTCACCCCCACCCGCATCACATTAATGGCTCTGTTCCTGATGGTGATGCCAGAAGGCTTTGGCGCTGCTGCTGCTGCAGCCGCCTCTGCTGCCTCTGCAGCAGCTGCTGCTGTTGCACGGTTCGCTGCTGAAGGGCCTCCTAGAATGCTCAGCAGCTCTGGGTCTATGCTGCTGCTGTTGCCGTTTGCTGCTGCTGTGTGCCGCTGCTGCTCTGCCTGCAGCGCCTTTGCACGAGGCTTCTTAGGCTCCTTGGGCTTCCATCCATGGCGCTGCCGCCACGCTGCTAAGTTTGCTGCATGCTGCTCCGCCTTTGCTGCTGCACGGGCGTCCGCTGCTGCTGCTTTGGCTGCCGCCCTGTCTGCTTCCTCTGCCTGCTTAATGGCTGCTAGGTTGTCCTGCAAGATGCAAAGCAGCAAGCAACGCATCAGCAACAGCATCACACATCAAGCCCTTGAAACATCCAGATATGCGCTAGCGCACACACTTGCCGGAGAGCAACTTGCAGCATGTACATCCCATCATGCCTGCACACGTTCTGCTGCCAAGCATGCAGCACAACGCAAAGATCACACAAAAAAGGTCATACAGGTGCAATGAATGCATGCCTCCGCGCACCTGCGTGGGCTGGTACTGCATGCTCTTGAAGGTCTCGTGCCCCACCGGCCCGTCAAAGCTGCCCACGAAGGTGATGTAGCCGGGGCAGCCGGGCGTCACGCAGCGCACCGTGGGCGGCCGCGCCTTGTCGCGCACCTTGAGCGCCTGAACATTGATGACGTACAAGACAAATGGCAGTGACGCATGTTATCATGAGGGGTGATGCTGTCAAAGCACAGACAAAGAGACCAAGGCGCATTGCAACTTCGCAACAAGCTGCATGGCTGCTGCGCACATGCCTGCCATGCACGTAACATAAACACACACATGTACATCGCACAGAACATACCCAGAAGCACACAGCAGCCCACCTGCGTGATGTTGATGCCGTCGGCAAAAATTGGCGACTTGTTGTGGAGGAGTGATAAACACAAGAGAGGTAGAGCATGAGACACACCAGGATGGCGGCAGCATTCACTGATGTAACGGCAGTGCCGCCCACACACAACACACCCAGCAGCACACACAGCAGCCCACCTGCGTGATGTTGATGCCGTGCGGCGCGTCGCTGCTGCGGCTCTCCTGCTCGTAGCCGTCCTGGAAGCGCCGCCAGCACTCTTGGTGCCACAGCATGCCGCAGCCCGCGCTGCAGCGCATCTGCACGCGCCGCTCGCTGGGCCACACCTACAGCAGCAGCAGCGGCAGCAGCAGCAGCAGTGTGGTCAGCCAGGCAGCAGGGCCAGGTGTGGCTGCTGGATACTGGTCACGGCAGGCAGAACGCTCTTCAACCAGGGCCGCTGAAGCTGTCACTGCACTACATCAGACAACCACTGGCACCGCCAGGCAAAGCTGCTGCAGACAACACACAGCATGCGGCACAAGCGTCCACGCTGCTGCCGCCTGCCCCACACCTTGGCCGTGCTCGGATCTTTCTGGCAGCGCATGACCGCATCTCCCAGGCCGCGGTTCAAGCAGCAGCGCCCGATCGGCTGCGGTGCTGAGGCCTCTGCCTCCCGGGCCATGTTTGCGCGGCGGCGCGCCTCCTCCCGCTCTTTCTCCATCGCCAGCAGCGCCTCGTTTGCCACCACCACCTCTGCTGGCGCTGCGGGCGCTGCTGGCGGGGCTGGCTCTGCCTTCTTCTTCTTTGGCTTCTCATTAGTCTGCCAGCTGGAAGCCTGTGTGGTGCAATTGAGTTATGACACCGGTAATGACACGTAGGGGGGTGAGGACAGTGTGTGGCAGCGTAAAACGAACAGAGCTTGTCGAGCGCAGGCGCAACAGCAGCAGGCATATGCACAGGCAGGCACCAGCGCACTGCCACCGCAGGCAGCTGCAGCGCACTGCCACCGCAGACATCTTGGGCGCTGCAACTCGGCTGCCGCTGCTGCGCTCTGCGTGCTATACAGCTTCCATCGCTTGGTGTCACCTGCTGTCACAATCTGCTCGAAATTTTCAGACCCTATGCATGCAAGCTCCCACAGCAACGCACGCCGTAGCTGTGTGTCACTGCCATCCGGTCTGCTGTTGCATCCAATCCTGCACACGCCCGTGCCTGCAACTTCGGACCATGCAGCACACACCACAGCCAGTCACCATCAACACATCCACACTCACCTTGCGTGCAGGCTGGCCTGCCGCTGCTGCTGCGCTGCTGCTGGCGCCTGCAGTCCCTCCACTGTGCATGAACGCCGCGCTCTGATCAGGCGTCATACCCGCGCCTGCTGCGCCGCCTTTGCTGCGCCCGTACGGGTGCTGCTGCTGCTGCTGTGCACGCGCACGCGCTGCTGCTGCCGCTGCGCCCTCCTCTTTCTGGCCCACGTTGACGTTGCTGTAACTGCTCTTGCTGCCCTGCTGCTTCTTGCCCTTGGCGTCAAAGAAGCCTGCAGGCCAGGGTTTGCAGGACAACAGTTTGCAAGAAATCGGTTAGCACAACGGCACAGGCACGGCCGCACCCTCAAGACATGCCACTGCTGTCTATGGCACCCGTAGGAAGGTTGACCACGTGTGCCATTGCTCCTGCACCTGGCAGCCTGTGCATGCGCCTGTTGCACCTGTGCTGCCGCTGCTTCATCGCGTGCTGTCTATCCCCTGCTGCAGCACTGCTTGCACAGGACCAATCATATGGTGTGGTTTTTACGCTTGTGCACATGTGCGGTGTGCTTAACACGATCAGCTGCATTTGGCAGCCCACCTCGCTGCAGCTCTGGGTTCTTCTTCTGGCCGAGCGGCTGATCATCGTCAGAGTCAAGCTCCTCTGAATCCTCTGCATCCTCAGTGCCCTGCTCCAGCTCTGGCATCTCATCAGCACCAGTGTCAGTGTCATCAGTAACCTGCAGTAGGCATGCACGCAGCGCAGCAGGAGCAGCAGGCGCAGCAGTACAAGCAGCGGTTGCAGGGAGCACTAGCAGCAGCTTGCAGGAACCAGGCCGAGAGCTGCATGCAAGCACGTGACTGCAATCAAGGGGCTCGGTTCAATACTTTTGTAGCGCTCAAAACCTCTGACGCTCTTTGCACAGATGAGGGCGCCTGCCTAGGACTGCATACTGCTCTACACGCAGTTGCTGTGCTGCTGCCTCACTGGAGGGTATTCAGCAGCAGCAGAGCGTCTGCCAACGCCCCATTTGCTTGACGACCAACGCCCAAGGCTGCACTCACGTCAGGATCATCCAAATCAGGCGGCATGTCATCAGATGTGGCACTCTTCTCCTCCTCCTCTGAGTCCCCTGTCAGGTCGGGGATGTCGTCCTCGTCGCCGGACGCAGATGGAGGATCCGAGTCTTCATCCACACTACGCTCGCTGTCCGTCAGTGAGGGCATACTTGAGCCATCATCCTCTTCCTCGGCACTGCTTTCGAATTCAGGGTCATCGAAATGCACTAACCCAGGAGGTCCTTCATCAGAATCTGATCCTGAATTATCATTTGAAGCGTTGCCTGCTGGCACGTCGCAGTCCTCGAGCGGGGGAGGAGCACTATCATCTGAAGAATCGTCTGAGGAGTCTTCCACCGTCTCCACGTGCTGCAGACGCCCACCAGCCACCGACATGGTAGCAAAATACTTCACTATCCCAGCTATAGGCAACCCAGGCACTCGTGGCGTGACATGGCGCCACCCAAAGCACACAGCACACAAACTGCTGGCAGCTGTGAAGTGGCACACAAGAGCCTGATTGTACAGCCACAAACCTATCACAACCAATCTCAGCCGATCTTTATGCGACCATACTTCCTTCATGCCCAGGCACGCCTGAGCTGGACATGATAAGGTTGCGTCACTTGTCACAGCGCCATGCCCGCTGGTCTTCTCCCTCTGTTTGGAAACCTGCTTCATCATGCACCCATACGCAACGAACATGTCACAATTGCCTGCCAAGGTCTATGCAAAGCCAACTGGTGATTTTAGCCCTGAGCCAATTGGCTCATGTTGCAACATGCTTCACCCTTGCAGCAGCAACGGTTGAGTTGGTCGACTGCTATGGCCTCTGGGAAAGAATTCTTACCCTTTCAGGGCATCAGGAGAACAGTGAACCAGATGGCATCCACCGGTGCTGCACCACCACATATGATCTTCAGATCTTAGCCACGTCATAGGAGGTAAACCCGCAGCATGCAGCGCTACACCGTGTAGCGTTGGCAACGCCGCACGCTGCATGCTATGTTATTACACTAGCAGACAGAATCAGTATGCCACTATCACATTCAAAATTCGGTGAATGTTGATGCTGCAGTTGGCCAGCATGCTCTTGCCAGCCGAGTGCTGCCTACACCGCACGAAACCTTTCGGCATGGGCAACTGAAGCATATGTGCCTGTATACTACATGACCCTGCCCACAGCAGCGTTCAGTGCAGGAGGACGAAGGCAGCTTTCAAGCATAGCACAGCTACAAGTCAGCAATGCTGTACGCACCAGGAGTAGGGCTGCTGGGATTGTGGCTGTCAGGCTACAGGCATCAACAACCGCCAACCGTGTCGGTGACACTGCCATGGTCATACAACCCACTGTACTGGGGGGCAGCGCCATCAAGGCAGCAAGCATCGGGTGAAGCACACAAAGGCATCTTTCTTTCCTCAAGATGGTGCGAATAATTGCATCTGCAACGTGGAAGGAGACAGCAGCACTGCATGCATCATGTGAGGTGATGCGCGTGCCACAGCCGTTTCTGGTTGCAATGATGCATGAGGAGCCACGTCGTTGAGCTCATCTTTTCCCAAACTTTGTTGCGTGAGAGGAGCTGCATACAGTGCGTGACTGCTCCATCAGGGTGAAAAAACAAACGTGCTGTGCGGGTTTCGAAACAAGAAACAACCGCGGTTTTAGAAGAGGAGGGGTTACACGGTGTGCACAGGCAACTACGTTGCAACGAACACCCGAAAACACAGGAAAACTGCAGGAAACCCGGCAGGTCAAAAACCGCAGTTTTTTGTTAGAGAGAGAGGGGTTACACTGGGTCAAAAACCGCGGTTTAGGTCGTTTGAAAAATAACACTTTTGCGTTTATATCCAACTAACACATCTGCGAAGTGCAGAATCATGGACTCCATAGTTTACACTATGTCCGCATGGCGCAATGGATAGCGCACTTGACTTCTAATCAAGGGGTTGCGGGTTCGAGTCCCGCTGCGGATGTACCGCTGTTTTGTCGTTCTTCACCTTGCACTGGTGCCTGAACAGCACCAGCAGCCTGGCAGCTACAAGTAGGGTCCTGCACTGATGTGAGGCAGTTTCAGGGCTGTACAGCAAGGGCAATAAAGCTGCCTGTCAACCCCGTTGCAACCGCGATTAACAGGACAAAATGTTGTGCTGTTGAATGGTGTTACATTGGTTGCCAATTGATGTCAAATCCTTTCAGCCGACCAGTTGGCAGCCCAAAGACAGGCACCGCTGGAAGAACAACCGCTGTGTCTGTGCCAACAAACAATATGATGCCACAGAGGGGGGACGAAGGTCCAGCACCACCACTGGCACACACTTAGTACGGCAGTGTGAAGCAACGTGACTGCCGCTGCATATATCAGGACACATACCACACAATAGCCGTTTTAAAAACGTCCGAAGGTGTCCAGGCAAGTCAGTTTACTGATATGCAACATGCATATGTCTGCCCGCTTGCATCCCATCGAGAACATATCCACCAGAACTGGCAGCACGAAAGCCCAGCAACACCAGCATCCCTTGCGCGTCTGACAGCCGCCACCAGCACTGCACACAATCCGACTGCAAAGCATGCGTCCCCAAAAAGCATGCCCTTCACGATGCCTGCTGCTTTCACATCTCATCGCTGCTAAAAATTGACGCCCACCCTGCTATGTTTTGTGGGCCTGGTGCATCTGCTCACACCAGCTCTTCCTCGAACAGCCTCCAAAATCGCTCCCGAGGCTCCGCGCAGCACCCTGTGCTGCACACCTTCAGCTCACAGGCTACACTGGAGCTCTGGCTCGCAGCGCTCCGAAGTCCGAGGCATGCGGCTCTGTGCACAGTGTGTGCTGTCCAGCTGCAGTGAAGAGCTCACAGGGAGCTCTGGATGCGGGAGGCAATGGCAGTGAGAGTCTCACCCTCATAGGTGGAGCCCACCTGCGCAGCACACAGCAAAAGGCCCAGCAGCAGCACACAGGTGAGAAACAGGGTAGCAGCAGGCATGAGGCAAGCAGGCGCATGCGATGTGTGATCTGCAACAAGCAGATGCGTGCAAGGTTGCAGCAGGTGCGCGAGAGTTTTACTGCCGGCACATGCTTCCCTGCTAAGCCAGCTGGCAGCACACATGCACAAGCAGCCGTGCCTGCCAGTTATAAGATGTGCTGCGTCTGCGCTCAGCTGCTGTGGCTAAACAGGTGCCGCTGGCCTTGAGTCCGGCACCAACAACAGCATGGCAGCAGCAGCAACAGCAGCATTGCCACTCACAGACTGCAGTGTCTCAGGGCCGCCCGACTTAAGGCCAAACACGGTGATGAGCCCCACAACACCAATCACAAAGCCCACCAGGATGCCACCTGCAGCAGCAGCAGCAGCAGCAGCAGCAGCAGCCGTGCTCGACACAGTCAGCAAGGCACCAACAGGCCAGCTGCACAGTCTGCTGCCTTGCTTCCGCCACCTGCCGCTTGACCTGCGCTGTCTTTTGCCTGGTGCTCAAGCTATGGCCTGTGCGTCCTGCCCTTCTGCTGCAGTGACATGTCTCAGCTGCTGCTCCAAGCTTGAAGGCTGCCAATGTCAGTTGCTGCCTGATGTATCTGTATCTAAACTCGCCATACGCTGCCTTGCGCGCAGCAGCAGGTGGCGCCCCTGCCAGCGCCCCTGCCAGCTGCCGGCTTTGTCTAGTGCTGTTAGCTGCTGGCCTGCCCATGACAATGCCCCTGCAAGCACTATACAAACTACTGGCTGGCCAGCCTGTTGTGCTCACCCTGTGCACCGCCAAGGCCCTGGCGTGCAGCTTCGTCAGACCTGCTGCTTGACAGGTAGGCTTGTGGCTGCAGCCGGCAGCAGCACCGCCATACAAAACAGTCAGGTCGCAGTTGCCTAGCACGTGTGCCCACAAGCAGTTGTTTCTAATTATGTTACAGTCCATTCCATACTGCACAAACCCTGTACAACCGCGCCAGCTCTGTGCATCATCACATTGCCTCACCTTTGTGGGGAAGATGTTTGCCCTGCCGCTGTTGTCCTCGGAAACAAAGCCAGTGGCCCTGTCATACTGAGGCCTGCATAGCAAGCGTAGTGCAACACAGATGCTTAGCTGCGGGTGTGTGATTGTTGCCACCGCTGGCCAGAGCGGCAACGGCAGCAGCAGCATTGGCATGGCTGTGATGCATTGTGCTGCCCCTGCAGAGAGAGTAGGACAGGCCAATGAGCTGTGTGACTAGGAAGCCAGAGACAACCGCGCTGCACTTACCCGTCGTCTGCCCGGACCACAATACGTGTGCGTGGTGCGCGTGGTGCCACTCCTGCCACCTGTTGACAGTGCACAGTGGGTCAGAGGACAGCACAACGCATTTTGCCTGCAGGCAATCCTCAAAACCAAATCACAATACCTTGCTGCTAGTGAATGCCGTGGCGGCAGGGGAACGGACTGCGAGAGCCATTGCAGGCGAGGTGAAAGGTGGACCGGGAATGTGCCTGGAGGTGTGAGCGTTTCGCAGGACAACCAGATGATGCTAACAGCAAGCAAAGTGCTTTTGCTGAAGCTCGCGGCAGGGAAAGTGGTCACAAGCTGACAGAACTGAACAGTCAGGTCATGTGCGTCTTATGTCTGTACACTTCTTCTTCTGTCGCGATCATACGCCTTCAGCCCAGCCGTTTTAACGGATATGTGTATAGTTCACGTTGTATGGCTTTCACGCTGCTAGATCGCTCAAGAGCCCTAGGCTACTGCTGGCCTGGTGTGGTGTTGTTCTTTGCTCTGCTGGCTGCCCTTCTGATGCCCGTAGCTCTGAACAAGATTGCTGCCAGAGGCATTGGAAAGCTTGCTAGCCCAGTGCAGCACGGCCTCGCTCTCAGCAACAGCAGCAGGAGCAGAGCACTGAACACAACTGCCAACACCAGCAAGGCCAGCAACGCCAGCAAAGCCAACAGCAGCACATCACCCACCGCAGTCAGATCTTTTAGCGGCAAGTCCAACATGTCCACTCAGCAGTTCAAGTACAGGGATCCCATCGTGTTCAATGCACGCGACAAGCACACAGGTGCGGCAGTGTCCAGCAGAATCGAAACCAGGCTGGCACCATGCTCAGCAGAATTCACACCAGGCCGGCACTATGCAAGCCCCAGCAGCTGCCACACAGACACCAGTCGCTGCTGGAACATTCCGCCTGTCTATGCAGCAGCGCTTGCCTTGCAAGGCCGCGCCTCGTGGTGCCTGCCTAACTGAGCTGCTTAGTATGACAAGCACACGCATCAAATGCGCCAGCAATCTTTCTCTGCGGTGCTTTGAGCACTGCCAGCAGCGTTGCCTCACATGTTGTTTTGTTGCTTCCTGCAAGCTCGTACCTGGTTTCAATCGGACCCTGCTCTTTCCTGCAGGCACCGTGATCATGCTGCATGGGCTGGGTGACTCGGGTGACGGCTGGGCGCCTGTTGGCGCTGAGTGGGCGCCAGAGCTGCGGCACGTCAAGTTTGTTTTTCCCCATGCACCAAACGTGAGCTGACTCAGCATCGTCCTGCAGGCTGGGCTGCTTGCACATGTAGCATCCTGAAGAGGGTCGCACTGCTGAGCGCAGCCTGAGGCCGCCAGATGCTTTGTTTGCGCAGCAACGCTTGGCAGCAGCAGTTTGCACAGCATATCCAGCCGCATGCACACTGCAGGAGCTGCATGGAACAGTGCCACAGATACAATCAGGCCTGTGCAACTGCATGGCCACGCCCATATGCACCACTGGCAGCGTGCCTGGCAGCAGCAGGGCCGGCAGGCTGCAAGCAATATCACCTCACAGCAGGCAGCGGCAACACCATGCAGCACATGAAGCGTCTGTCCACAGTTGGCAGGCACCGGCACGCATTATCCTGTGCAAGCCCTCATGCAAGTCCTCATGCATGGCTGCCAGCTTGAGCACCGGGTGTCCTGCAAGTCATCCTGCATGGCTTTGAGCTTGACGGGCTTTGCCGTGTTGTCTGCTGCAGCGCCCGATCAGTGTCAACTTTGGCATGCGCATGCCCGGCTGGTACGACATTGCAAGCCTTGAGGACATCGACCAGAAGGAAGACAAGGACGGCCTGCACGAGAGCAAGCGGTGAGTGGTGTTGACAGTGACATTGCAGTTGTTGCGAGCAGGCCAGTGCCAGCGCCAACAGCAGCAGCAGCAGCAGCAGCAGCAGCAGCAGCAGCAGCAGCAGCAGCAGCAGCAGC
>RWJK01001912.1:21407-55571 GCA_004335835.1 Scenedesmus sp. ARA3 | reverse complement strand
GCAGCAGCAGCAGCAGCAGCAGCAGCAGCAGCAGCAGCAGCAGCAGCAGCAGCAGCAGAGTTAAGTGTGCTGACCAGCACCCCACGGTTTGACCAATGCAAGCTGTTCAGCGTTACCACATGAACATGCACTGATTGGTGCCAACACTGCAGGCATGGAGCGCGTTGTGTCACCGAGTGTCCTGACGGGTTTAGTGGCTTAGCAGGCACTATACCACATGCGTGCTGCGTCTTCTGAACAGTGCAGTCATTGATTTGTTGGTGTTATCATCAGCTTGTGGCCGCCCCTATTCCTGCTGCACCCCACCCGCCTGCAGGTACATTGAAGAGCTGATCGACAAGGAGATTGCCGGCGGGCTGCCCAGTGAGCGTGTGGTGGTGGCGGGCTTCAGCCAGGGCGGCGCGGTGGCACTCATGGCGCTGCGCTCAGAGCACAAGCTTGCAGGCGTGATTGGTGCGTGGGGATGGGGGTGATTCTGGGATTGGTAGAGCCGAGCACATGCTGGCTTGTTTGCTCGTTCGCTTTTGCACTGGCAGCACAAGCTGGCGGGCACGATCAGTGTGTGCTGTCGTGCTAGAGGGAGAGGGGGGTTGTTCCAGGGCTGCTGTGGCCTTGCACATGTGCAGCGTTGCCTGGGGTTGTTTTTGCTGCGTGTGGTGGTGGCGGGCTTCAGCCAGGGCGGCGCGGTGGCACTCATGGCGCTGCGCTCCGAGCACAAGCATGCAGGCGGGATTGGTGCGTGAGCGTCGGATCGCGCACCATAACACGCTGTGCAACGAAGGACTGATGAATAGTTTTGTAGTTTGCAAGCTGCTTGAAGCTACTGTGCTGCAGCCAGCGGGTATGGGGACTTCTTCCAGGGTTGCTCTGTAGCCCTGCACATGTGCAGAAATCGTCTGGTGGATTTTTCGCTTGCTGCACAGCAAGCTGCATGCAGACTGGAGTCGGCTTGTGATTCAGCGTGCTTGTTTTGAACGACAACAGGCTGGAGTAATGTATGCAGTCAACATCAGGCATTGTGGACTAGGTGATGAACAGCACATTGTGCCATTGCTGCATGTGTTGTTGCAGATCCGTCCTGCAGGCAGCCATTGCTTTCCAAACTGGTGTTTTGTCTCGATACACCTGCTTGCAAACCTACCCGCCATACCCTGCCTGCATTGAGACTCTCACCCAACCTCACCTGCCCTGCCCTGCCTGCGCTGCCCTCACTCTCTCACCAACCTCAGGCCTGAGCACCTATCTGCCGCTGCGCAAGGAGCCTCCGCTGGTGTCAGAGGCCAACATGAAGACACCCATCTTCCAGGCGCACGGCGACGCAGACTACACGGTGAGTGGCACCTCTCGATGTTGAGGCACGGGGGATGCGCAGCTTGTGCAACACACCTAAGCACTCCTGCTGCGCTGCTGCTGCTACACTATCGCAGTAACCGCGGCGCATAGCACCAACTCAATGTGCCATCACTGCTGTGTAAGGCAGGGAAAGCTACGCTGCTGGCTTGGCAAGTGCGTCTGGTTGTTCTCAAGCTGCTGCTTCTGCTGCTGCCGCCAGGTGGAGTACAAGTTCGGCGTGAACACCTACAACATGCTCAAGGAGCTGGGCGCCAACATCACCTTCAAAACGTACAACGGCATGGCGCACGGGGTGAGCTGCTGCGGTGTGGTCGTTAGAGGCTTGGGTTGTGCAGTGTATGTAAGCTTCTGGGCCGTACTGACGCCTGTTTGCTTGCGACTGGCAGTAATCAGGGTACCTATGTTGGGGATTGTTGCGCCGTGTACCAAAGGCCGTCAGCACCGCGCCTCAACAGTGTTGTAACACGCGTGCTTCACTGTGGCTGCATCTTGAATAACTTTCCTGGTGTGTGTGCTGCTGTGCGCAGGCTGTGCCGCAGGAGATTGCAGATGTAGGTGCATTCCTCAAGAAGGTGCTGCCACCACAGTAACGCTGGAGTAGCAGGGGCGGCAACATCAGCAGCAAAGGAACGTGAGGGTTGTTGGCGCAGTGCTTGATGCTGTGGAGGGGAAGTAGAGCAGCGGTATGTTCTGCTCTGGCACCTGTGCAGCTGAAGCTTGGTTGAGTACAACCACCAATTGGTGATGTTTGGGGGTTTGTGCGTCTTGCCCTGCACGAGTGCAGCGGCAGCATGTGGCGCTTGCATGTTCATGTGTCAGTCAGCACTATCTTTGAAGGTGACTGCACAGCCATGACATGTGTTTGTAACATCAGGATAGAGGACTGCGTTGTTGTTGAGCTGGTGTTGTTGAAGTGCAGTTACGATGGCTGGGCACTGGTGCCAAAGGTACCGTTCCATTCCTCTGAAACATTTTGGAGGCTGCAACACAGCGTACAGGCAGCGCTGCCATCCTGTGCTCAGAAGGATTGCAGACACAGCTTAATCTTGAAGACTACAGCATGTGCATGTTGAGCTGTGCAGCTGTGCTGGTGCTATGCAGCGACACAGTAAAAGATGGCAATGTCACCAGGACCTGATGTGACAGCCATGTTTGAAATCAGGCTGGTGTAGGTCTTAGCGGTGTGCCTGTCGAATCCAATGGCTGAGGCGTTAGTTCGCTACCCCCAGCTAGCACGGTTGGTTCAAGCAGCATGTAGCGAGGCTGAATTCCTAGCCGGGCCGTGTAATCGTCTTGTGGTCCAGCTCGGGCACCGAGGTTCTCGTGCTGTAGCATCAATTGTATGGCATCCTCCCTTTTGCCGCTTGGAGTTTACCATGTTACTTGTAAGCAAGCCGTTACCATCGCTATCAAGCAAGGCTAGGTGGCCTGGCAACAGCAGCAGCAGGAGCAGCAGCACCACCAGTGCCCAGCTGACAGCGTCAGCAGGTGCCTTGCCTAGCCTGCCACCATGTGGCTGTACAACATATGGTACTTCTTTTACTTCGGGGGTAAGAGCTTGATGTTTCCCCTGCCGCCCTCATCAGCCTGGCCACATCAGGCTTGACCTCAATCATTGAGGAATGATGCACAATGCACTGCTTGAGGCATGATGCACATTGCACTGCTTGGCAAGCTGCACCATGCAGACATGTCTCCTCCTCTCAAATTTTAAGACCTCTCAATCCACCAGCTGGCTGCCACAGAACTTTGAAGTTCTTACACAACCTTGCCAATGCACCGCTCCCATGCTTGCCGCTGGCCTCCCGCCTGCACCCTAACGCCTATCTCCCCGCAGGAATGGTCTGCATTTGGCCATTCATAAACCTCCTGTACCGCAGCAATGGGCTCAGCGACGCCCAAATTGGGGTTCTAGCAGCACTCAAGCCCTGGACCTCTGCGCCAGCTTCATTCCTGTGGTCTGGCCTGGCCGACCGCATGTCAGCGCACAAGGCAATCATGATTGCTACATTTGTAACGTCCACGCTGACGCGTGTCGGGGTCAGCCTAGCACACAGCTTCTGGGCGTTTGTGGTGTTGGCAGTGGCAGGCGAATTTCTGGCAGCGCCTGTTGGCGTGATGGCTGACGCAGCAGTGGTGGCAGCATGCAAGCGGGTGAGTGTGTTGCAGTTGTTGTGATCAGGCAGACGTGTTTTGTATCTTCACGCCACATGTGCTATGTTGCATACTTACAAGCTCATAGATAGCGCCAGGGTGCGCGCCTGTGGGTCCCAAGGTGGCCGGCAAGCAGCGCTGCACATTTAAACAAACTGTTTCCCTGCCCCTGCCTTGCATGCCTTCTTGTTACACGAATTGCTGGCTTTTTACAAATCTGCTGCTGCCACTGTTGCTTGCAGGACACTGATTACGGAAAGAGCAGGCTGTGGTGAGGAGCCGGCTCTTTGCGTCTGTGGCTGCTAGTGTTGACACAGCGCAGCTGCATGTGCATTTTTGCATGGAGGGCTGGCAGAGGTGCACCTGCTAGTTCACATGGTCCTGCTGCCGCAACCGCTGGCAACACAAAAACTTCACACGCTGTTAAAGCAGCAGGATCATGCAAACATCACCTGTTGCGTGAACAGCACGTGGGCGCTAACCGGCACTCTTGCTGCTGCTGCTGCTGCTGCTGCTGCTGCTTCTGCTGCTGCTTCTGCTGCTGCTGCTGCTGGTTGCAGGGGAGCCATTGGCTGGGGCAGCCTATCAGCAGTGAGCGGCGCTGTGGTGTCCCGCTACGGCATGTGGACGGGCTTCTCAGCCTATCTGCTGCTCTCGCTGCCATGCGTGTACTGCGCCTGGCACATGGAGTTCAAGCTGGGAGCGAAGCATGCCAGCAGCAAGCAGCAGCAGCACAAGCAGGACTCTGGATTAGCAGAGCTGCGCAAAGCAGCAGCGGCAGCAGGGGCACCAGCAGGAGATGTAGGTAGCACAGGCAGCCTTGATAGGGGATGTGGGAAGAGAGCAGATATGAAGCAGCAGCAGCAACAGCAGGACGATCACTTGCATCACCTAGACC
The DNA here is from genome assembly GCA_004335835.1 of Scenedesmus sp. ARA3. Taxonomy (NCBI): domain Eukaryota; kingdom Viridiplantae; phylum Chlorophyta; class Chlorophyceae; order Sphaeropleales; family Scenedesmaceae; genus Scenedesmus; species Scenedesmus sp. ARA3. The sequence goes on along the minus strand of RWJK01001912.1, from coordinate 51,166 downwards.
AGTGCAGTCTGCAGGGGCTGGAGCAGCAACAGCTGCTGCTGCATGGCAGCAGTGAAAGTAGTGCAATTGCAATTGGGGATGGCCAGCTGCAACACTCCCTGCATGGGCAGGGCCTGGCTTCACATACAGTGTTGCAGCAGCAGCAGCAGCAGCCTCTGCACCAACTCAGACTGCAGGTTGATAGCCACGTAGGCCAGCAACAGGAACAGCAGCTGCCGAGCCGTGCTGCAGCTCATATTGAAGAAGATGCGGATGACTGTGTGTTGCTGCTGCACAGCAGCACCAGCCCAACAGCAGCCTACAGCCAGGCCAACCAGAAGCGGCAGCAGCAGCAGCATATGCAGCAGCAGCAGGAGCAGCAGCAGCAGCAGCAGCAGCAGCAGCAGGAGCAGCAGCAGCAGCAGCAGCAGCAGCAGCAGCAGCAGCAGCAGCAGCAGCATCAGCAGCAAGGGGCGGTTGACTTCTGGCAGGGGCTGCGGCAGCTGCTGAACCGCCCGGCTGTGATCATCTTCATGTGGCAGGCCATTGTGATGGGATTTGGCATAGGTGGGTCGCTTGCTGTGCATTATCAGGGCATGCAGTGTCTAATGCGCTGGTGCTGTTGCATCGTTCATGCAAGTGCGCCTCATGTGTCACAGCACGTGCACATCTGCGCGACTGCTGACCACGTGCACATCTGCGCGACTGCTGACCACGTGCACATCTGCGCGACTGCTGACCAAACGTACAGCATCCTCTGGCCTCACGTGCGCTGCACCGACTCTGTTGCTTGCTCTTGTTCCCCACTTTGCCTAAGCCGTTGCTGCTACTGCACCTTGCTTCACACCTCTGCAGGTGTCATTGGCGAGTTCTTGTTCTTGTTCCTGCAAGACCTAGGCGGCAGCCCCACCCTGATGGGCCTCACCCTCACTGTCACCTGCCTGGCGGAGGTGCCTGTCTTCCACTTTCAGCCGCAGCTGCTAAAGCTGGTGTCTGTTCACACCATGCTGCACATTGTGATGTGGAGCTACATGCTGCGCATGGCGCTGTACGCGCTGGTGAGAGAACGATAGTCTTATACAGCAAGTTGCCATGGCATGGATTCTGATGCTGCTTTTGTAGCCTGGTGCACATCATGCTGTACAGCTGCATGCTGTGCATGCCGCTGTATGCGCTTGTGAGAGAAGCATAGCACACATCATGGTGACAGTGCATGAGTGGGATCTCCGTGCTGCTGGTGGAGCCTGATGCACACCGTGCCGTTGAGCTACATGCTGCTGGTGGAGCCTGATGCACACCGTGCCGTTGAGCTACATGCTGCACATGACGCTGTGCACTGTTGAGGGGAAGGGGTTCAGCAGGCAGCGGTAGCCAGGCATACACTACTGGTTTCCTGCTGGACTTTGTACGTGGCAGTGCTCCAATGTGCGCAGCTGCTATGTGCTCGCATGCACCGGCCTTATGTTTTGACAGCAACGTTCACTGCGCCGCCACTGCATGTTCTGCTGCTGCTTGTCATGCAGCTGCCCTACACCGGCAGTGCGTGGGCTGTGCTGCCAGTGGAGTTGCTGCATGGTGAGCGCTGCTGACTGGCTGGCGCTGCAGCTGGCAGTCTTTTGTTTGCTTTGCTTCACAGAGCTACACAGAGCTAGTCAGCTACCTTTTCACATGTCCATTGCAGCGCTTGGCATCACAGCTTGGTGTCCAAACACAAGAGGCGACAGCGGTGTACACTTTAAACATGCGCTGGGTGCAGCAGGACAGTTGAGCACCATGCGGCTGTGTTTCTGGTAGCCAGATGCAGAAACACAGGAAGACATTGTGTGTGACATGCAATGCTGCGTGTGCGTGTGGCGCTGCATTGAACCGCGCAGGTGTCACGTTTGGCTGCGGCTGGAGTGCTGGCACCATCACCAGCAAGCGCGTGGCACCCCCAGGGCTGGAAGCCACCATGCAGGTGGGGGTGCGCATGCACATACGTTTCCATTTATTTGCAGGCGCTTGGTCCCGTTCAACAACTTGAACAGTGTCGCTGCGTGTGCATGTTATATAAGCTGTGCACTGTGCGGCCGTGCTGCGCAAGGTCTGCATGCTGCCTTAACATGTGCGCACATCAGTTGATGCAGCTACAGCTGTGTCGTGGCGACCATTCTATCCCAAGCTGGAACTGCTTGTGTGCCTTAGATCAACGTGCTGCTGCTGCTGCTGCTGCTGCTGCTGCTGCTGCTGCTGCTGCTGTGTTCTCATTCTGCTGCTGCACCCTGCAGGGCATCTTTCAAGGCCTCTACTTTGGCGTGGGCCAGGGCCTGGGGGCGCTCATAGGCGGCCTGCTGAAGCAACGGCACGGCGGGCAGGCCATGTTTGCGCTGAGCGCGGGCATCGTGCTGGCAGGCTGGCTGCTGTGTGTGGTGGCAGAACAGATTGATGCACGCATGAGTGGTTTCGGACAGCAAAGCAGTCGTGACAGCAACAGCCAAGGACAGGCTAGCCGGCAGCAGCAGGAGGAACCGTCATGGCGTGCAGTGATCGGCAAGCTGAGGCGGGCTTTAGCGCCAAGCGGCAGTGCATGTGGCAGCAATGGGGTGTCACTGCCGGCTGCCAGCAGGGCGCAGTGGCGGCAGCAGAAGTATGCTGAGCTGGCATCAAAAGACAGCGGGCCTGATCTGCAGCGCCATTTGCAGGGCTGTGTGGCTGCACCAGATGACAGGTTGGCCGTGTAATGCGCAGGTGTTATAACAAAAAGGGGTTACATGCATGATGGTGCACAGTTTGATGTTTGAGCCTGACTGAGTCAAGCGCATGTACCAATCAAGCATATGATGGTCCACGCCGGTGATGCCCACTGGGCTGTGACAGCATACAGGCCGCTGTGTGACACGAACAGTGAACCGGTGTCCGATGCGCACCTCTAGACAAGCGCTGTTTGAATGATAGTGCCACGGCACTGTCAGCTCAGCTCAGTGAGCAGCAGGCTGCAGCAGGCTACCAGCCCAGCCATGATACAATGACAACAACAAACAATCAACCTGACTTTGATGGTGTGGTGCCTGATTGCGACAACTTACATGTCATATGCAAAGTCTCTGTCAAGAACTGTTGCAATGGCCCTGTACTGCTCGAGTCCAATGCATCAAACCCTAGCAAGGGTGTAAAAAAAGCAAGGGTGTACTTGGCGTGCTGCACACAAACACGAAATGCTGTGTTGTGCAGCTGCTTACAAAGCGTAGTAGTCGTGTGCATGCCAGTCCTAACAACAAAACGAATGATGGAGCGGCACAGACCGCACCACTGCACTGCACATGTGTTCGCATGCTCAAATGATTAAGGAAACATTGGAGCTGCTGTCATATCTGTCTCATGCAGCTACAGCAACTTTACAGCAACAGCCCTCTGTTGTGAATTCATTCTCACAGGGGTGTAGACAATGCCACAATATCCCAAAGCAAAATGCGTGTCACACCCAATAACCAGTAAACAATTGATGCGGACGAATGTTGTACAGCTGTAGCCACACAGCAGCCATGCCAATTGCAGCCACGGCAGCCAGCCTCAGCACCGATCCTGCAATCTGCTCATTGCCACCCATCACTCCACGCTGTGCACCTGCAGCCGCAGCAGCATGTCCCCACTTGTGGGCAGGCCAGCAGCAGCCCAAGCTGCCTCATCCCAGCCATCATCGGCCATGGGCTGCAGCCCTGCAGCATCACTGAGATTGCAGCAGACAGCATGGCGCTTATGGCCCATCAGCTCCTGGCTCTCATGGCAGAGCACCAGCTCACCACACGTCGATGTGTAGCTGTACTTAGCAAATATGCCTTTCGGCACACTTACAGCACCCGCAAGCAAATGCACTACTACGCCGCCGCAGGCAGCCAGGCGGCATGCCGCAGCCATCTTCCACTCTGCGCCGCAGACAGGAGGGTTGCTGCCACCGCAGACGATGTCTTATGTGCGAAGCTGTCCCTGCAGGCTTGCCTCAGCTGCTCCACTGGCAGCCGCCACTCCAGCCGCACACCATCAGCCAGCTGCACGGTCCGGCGGGGGCCCAGCCGCCAGCTAGACGGTGCAGAGGGTATCATGCCCACATGATCACAGAACCCCTCTGCATCTGCCGCAACAACACGCCGCAGAGAGGCCAGCGCTCGCAGCGGCGAGCTGTAAGCTGCCAGCAAGTGCTTGCTGAAATCTCCGAGCAGCACGATGCTAGACAGAGCGAACATTGACAGCTGCGGCGCGCGCACTAGGGGCGCCAGTGCTGCTTTGCTGCGCTGAAGCTGCCGCGCGTCAAGCTGCTTTGCGACATACTGCTGCGCAGTCAACAGCACGGTGTCCTCTGATGCCACACGCAGCTGGTCTGAGCTGAGCAGCAGCTGCGCTGCTGGCAGCGGCAGGTCCAGCAGCAGCGTTTTCAGCTGTGCGTCAGTCCACACTGCCTCCAAGTCGCCAAACACTGCAAGCAGCAGCTGCTGTATTCTGCTGCCGCTGTCTGCTGCCTGTACTGTTTTGACGTCAGCATCGCTGATCTTGCAGCAGGGCGCGTGCTGCATGATGGTAGGCAGCAGCTGCAGCAGGCAGGCGGGCCATGCTGTCAGCGCCACCAGCGCCTCTAATGCTACTGCAGACAGGCCTGCTTGCGCCTGCGCTGCTGTTTCTAGGGCATGTACTGCCTGCTGGGCTGCCGCCTGTGCACCCACCATGTCCGCAATCACCACTGCATGCACCAGCTGCTGCTGCTCCAGGCTGCTCACTGCGTCTGGTACGCCGTACATGACTGCAATGACTGCCTCTGCTGCTGGCAGCTGCTCTGCACTGTCGACGGTCAAGTGCAGAACAGGCCGGCCGCCAGGCGTGCTGCTGCTAGCCCTGCCTCTCCTTTTCTTGGAGGTGGCTGAAGGTGCCTGTGAGCTCTGCTGCCAATGCCGTGCCTGTGCAGCAGCAGACACGGCATTGGTTGTGTCAGCCACCCATAAATGCTGAGGGAATGGTGGTGAGTAAGATACGCCTGTGCATTCTGCAAGCGCCACATACTGTGCTGGAGTTGCAAAACTTGAATGCAAATGCTGCCATCCACAAGAAGTCAGCAGCAGTAGCTTGTGACGCTGGGTTTGTCAACACAGGCAGCACCACGAAGGGCAGACTGATAACACAGCCATCGCGTGCTGACAAGGGTCCTGGCACATACCTGTGCCTCAAAGTACTCGCTGTTGAACAGGATGATCTTGTGAGCAGGGAGAACAGCCAGCTGCAGCTGGTCCCCTGCTGCTGTGTCCGCTGCAGCTGCTGAAGCAGAGCCCCTGGCGCGCTGAGGTTCTGAAGCAGCATCCTCAGATGTGCCCGAGGCCCTGATAACCAGATCTACGTCCGCTATTGATTCCTGGCGGAAGTGCCGGGCGAAGGACTCCATCGGCTGCCTTGAACGTGACCAACAGCGTTTTGAGCGAGCCTTTGCTACTGTATAGACACCAAGCGGTTGTAATGGTCCTTCAGCAGCCTGTTGGAAAGGGGCTAGCGAAATGCCCGGAACCCTGGTTGATTCAAATTCAGGGGTTGAAGCCAATAACAGTACTGTGGTAATGATGCTGAACTTTGTGCCCAAACCATGGCACCCGCAGTGACATGAACAGTAAATGTATGTTTCTTTTCAATAGTGGGTGCTGGCGAGGTGTCAACGACAGCAGTGGTACGGGATTGGCACAGCCTGTTGTCAGCAAGTGTGCTGCTCATTGACATGGCCAGAGAACTCACAGCACATCTGACTACAGTCAATCCTGAACTCTTCGTATTGCCAGCCGTGTCTTAGTAGCATGCTACACCTGAATGCTTGGCTGGCCTGCAGCACAGGGGGAAATCGCCAGGCAGAGTCCAATGTATTGCCCTGCACGGGCAACCAAGGGTTCCAGTCTGCCCAGACCAGCTGAACCCAATATGGAGATGCGTAAGAAAGCTTTGCAGCTTGGCAGGGTTGATTCCAGACCTCACCACCTGTACCGAGGCGTGCTGTCAGCAACCTCATTATCAACTGGGGCAGGGGCTACTAGCTGAGCTCCTCAACACCCTTTCATGCACCATTCACCGAGCTGTGGCCCTCAAGCCAGTCGCAAAGCAAAGACATTGCCGAAATAAAGCTTGGTACCTGTCTGTGCGCTACCGACCTCCGCTGCATGATACGTGCTTCTCTGCCTGCTCTACTAGCTGCAGCTGCTGCTTTGCCCCAGCTGCTTGGCGTAGCAGGCTCTTTGCTGCCTGCAGCTCCTGCATGGCCCTGTCGCTGTCGCCTAGCTCAGCCAGTGCAAGGCCTGCTGCTGTGTGAGCTGCTGCAACGTCAGGGTGCTGCTGTCCCAGTGTGTCAGCTCGCAGCTTGCATATATCCTGCAGCACGCAACAAAACAAACAGCAATCAGGCTGTCAGCTGCTGCATATTGCGTTCCTAGCATCTGACCTGGACTGTGGGCAGCTTCCCATCCCTCAAGCTTCAGCTGCCGCGACAAGCACTCAGATGCGCAATTTCACCCCTCTTCTCCTGCTGGCCCCAGGCACAAAGCAACTTGTGCTGTGACAACCATCTCGTTCGCGCACCTGCAGCATCTGCGCCACCTCCACCAGCTGCAGCCGCCCCACAGGCAGCTCCGTGGGCGCGCCAGGCGGCAGCGGCTGACCATCCTCCTGCAGCCCCAGCACGCTGCGCGACAGGCAGGCCGACCAGATGGACACCACCATGTCGGCGCAGGACAGCGCGCCCTGCACCTCGCCCGTGGACTGCAGCACCTGCGGCAGCAGGAAGGGCAGGTTGCGGCGCTGAGCAGATGCCGTGCAGTAGCATAGCTCATGTTCAGGCGCGTATTGTCATGGACCCGGTATTGAGAGTTGCAGTGCTCAGTATTTCCAAGAGTCTGTTTGACCATGATTGGCTGTGATGTGGCTGCCTCACCTTTGCTAGGTTGTAGTAACCTAGGCTGGTGCGTGCGTCCTGCGGGCCGTATTCTATGGCGCAGTAGTATACATCCTCGGCAAACGCCCGCAGTGCCTCATCTGCCTTGCTCTGCAGTGCCACAGTGCAGCAGGAACAGCAGGAAACAACAGCACACACAGCTTGAGATGTGCAGCAAGCTGCAACGAGGTAGAGTCGTGAATGATGAGCGCGGCCGGCTGCTTGTGCTCATGATGGTGCTTGCCGCAGCTGCATTGGCTCCACATTGCTGATGCATGTCCCTGTGCTCGCCACCCACCTGGAAGGCATACAGCTGGCCGTACAACCTGCTGAGCTGGCTGCGCATGACATTGGTGGTCATGTTGGGCTCCTTCATGGCCAGCATGCTCCCCAGCGCCAGGCACTTCTCACACTGCACTGCACGCCGCAGGCCGAGGTTTGCCTGCAACACCAGCATGCACACGCGGTAAGCAGCAGCTGAAGAGTCAACACGCCAGGCAGCAAACTCTGTTTGTGCATGCTTGCAGGTCCTGACTGATGCTGGAGCACTACACAGGCAACGTCACCGGCAGCAGCATTGATGACCAGCCAGCTGCTGAACTACATAAGATAAGTTGGTTGGTCATACATTGTTGCACTGCTGTGCATGCTCTGCAGCACGCACCTGTGCTGCCAGCAAGTACAGTGGGAACAGCTGCAGGGCTGGCTGTGGCTTGAACAGCTGCTCTCCTAAAGCGACTGACTCCATCGCAACCGGCAGCGCTGCCTCGTAGTCGCCAGCAGCCATCAGCCGCGCTGCTTCCTGCGTGCAATAGCAGCATGGCACAATACTACTGTCAGTGCTGAACTGCAGCTTCTGCTGTTGGCGAGCCCATGGCATGGACATAGCTGCGGACATTACGTTCTTGTGCTGCTGCCAGCTGCTGGCTGTCCTGCCGCTGCCATTCCACAGTATCCAGCCGCACCGCAGGCAATGCTATTGCTGTGTGGCCCCCTTCCAGCTGCCAAGTGCTGTTGTTGCGGTGGTCACTGTTGCTGCTGCTGCGCTGCATGCTTGCCTGAGACGCCAGCTTGAGCATAGCCAGTTTGAAGGACTGCACAAGCTCATGCCGCCGCCGGTCTATTAGCAGTGCTTCTACTGTAGGCGGTGGCAGCAGTGTGACACCAGTGTGGCTGGCTGTGCCCTCCACCTGCAGTCCAAGCTGCACGATTGTGTGCAGCACATCTGGTGCGCTGCTGTTTGTCCTGTTGTACTTGCCCTTGCGCAGCTCCTGCAGCAAGGCAGCAGATACGTACTTGTTGCGACTAGCGTGGGAATCGGCCAGTTGCTGGTGTGTAAGCACCACTGGTGACAGCCTCCAACTTGGCCTGTGTCAGCAAGCGACGCAGACGCAAGGCACATGCACAAAATAAAGTGTGTGCCACCACTGCTGCTAGCCAACGTGCGCACCTGCAAGAATGATGTTGGCGTTTCCTGGAAGAGCTGCACTGCCACTTCTCCCATGACAAAGAACTGCAGCAGAGATGTGTATAACACAGATTATGAAGACCTGGATTGGAATGCTTATCAGCAGTAGGTTGGTGTTGCCTAGATGCTGCTGATGTGCACACCTTGCCATTGCCTGTGTGCAGCTGGTGTAGTTTGCATTCCCCTAGTGTAAGCACCGTATAAGTGATCAAGTTCGCCATGTTGGGGCCGTCTTTACGTCATGTTCTGCTATTGCCGGTCACTCATGTCAGTGCTGCTCAGCAGCGGTGCTGTTGTGTGTCTGTGGTCTTCTTGACAGCAGATACAATAACTTCGGCATCATGATGTGTTTCAGACGTCATGGATTGTCTTGAACTGGGCGAGCGACACCACTTGTGACAGTCAAATCAGTTCTGTCGAAACCCTAAGCCGATCCTGTGCACGATGAGCATGGTTAACGGTCACGCAAACGCAGAGTTCAACTTATGAAACGCAACTGTGGAAGTTCGTTGCTTGACCGGCACATGCTTGAAGCTGGTCACCTGCTGGACGTGTGAACAGCATAGCCGTACTTGCCCCTACCCGAACCATGTGAATAGCTGGTTGAGCTAAGTTTCAAGGACATGGCGGACGAAACTCAGGCTCTGGCAAGTGATGGCCTGCCGTGCAGCTTGTGTTGAAAGGCATAAGTGAAGTTGGCTCAGCGCCCCGCACTGCTGTGCTGCTTGCAGAGTCTTCAATGGGTGTATGGGCTGTCCAACGTGCCATGCAACATCATCAACCTGTCAGATGAGCACAACGATAGAGTAGTGTATGCTGCGGCCCACACTGCAGTCATCTATGACAAGCGCACCAGGACACAGACATTCCTGCAGGTACAGCATACCAGCTATGCAGTGTTGAACACACCATGTATGCTCACCGTGACAAGCTGTAGGTCAGCCTATCACTGTCTCTGTTGTGGTAGCACAGCAAATGAATTGAGGAGTGCGGATCCTGACTTCAATTCTGTGCATTGCAGGGCCATTGCAGTGCCATCACATGCCTGGCTGCTTCAGAGGACAGGTCGCTGCTGGTGTCTGCTGATGCGGGCAAGGTATGCACCGTGTGATGGGAAGCCGCAACAACTGGGAGTGTCCATACTGGCATTATGACAACAAAACAAGCAACAGCTGCGGCGGGCATGATGGCAGCGCACGCAGCAGAGCAGAGCTGACACATTCTGTGGTGCCTGGGCCACTTGTATTGTATGATTCAGACTGCATCACCATCTCAGCAGTGCCTGTGAGCTCATGACTTTTCTGATGTGCAAAGTGCAGTAGTGTTATCAACATAAGTAGCGCACACTTTTCTTGCAGGACTCTCTGCTGGTGTTTTGGGACCCAGCCACCGGGCAGCCGACTCGCACACTGCAGCGACCGCATGCAGCTGGGGTATCAGCAGTGGCGCTATCGCCAGATGCCAGTCAAATGGCGACGCTCAGCGCTGTGGACAGCAGCAGCGGTGTGCAGGAGGTGAGCTGAAATGGTATGGACCATGATTTGCATCCGTGACGCAGAATCTTCGCCTGCAAGTAGCTCACAATGCCGTGCACTCGTCAGGCATCAAACAACTGTCATTGGAAGCACAGTGGTACCATGATTTATTCTAAAGCCCTGGCAAAACACAGCCAAGAATAAACCTACGCCGTTACCAAACTGCTCGTAGCTGTCATTATGGGACCTGCGGCCACTGACCGCCAGCCCTGGCAGCAGCAGCTTGCAGCCCTCAGCCACCACGCCCATTCCTGCAGGCGACGGGCAGAGCCGCATCTGCTACAACCCAGATGACCCCAGTGAACTGCTGACAAACGGCAAGCGCAGAGCTTACTTCTGGCGCAGCCAACTGCCCGGCAGCAGCTTGATCAGCTACTACTCACCGCCACTTAGAGCTGGCGACTTCCATCAAGATGTAGGGGACTTTGTGGCGTCTGTGTTTGTGCCAGGCACCACTCAGGTAAGATCTGAGGACTGCTGCAAATGTCGCAGGAGTGGGAAATGTATGAGCAAAAGCAGCAAGGGGCCTGGAGCTGCAGCTTGAGCAGTGTTACCGGCTCCAGCTGGGCGGTGCTTACATCACAGCAAGCGACAGCTGCAGCCCATATTCATGTACATTCATTACACTGTGCACCCCATCAAGGGTTTCGACATGGGCAGCAGCAACATTGCCCTGCCTGCTCTGTCACAATCTGGTGCTCTGTTACAATCTGGTGCCTGCAGGCGCTCACCAGCACAGCAGATGGCGATGTGGTGGTGTGGGATGAGCAAGGCATGTCAGCGCAGACGGGCACGCGCGCCACAGACCGGCGCGCCATCAAGGTCATGCGGCTGCATGGTGCTGCCATCCACCACCTCAGCTGCATTGGCGGCTTTGTTGTCACAGGTGCGGCTGCAGCTGATGCGTCAAAGTGGCAGGCCGCCAGCTGCCAGCATCCAGCACCCGTGCAGGCACTCTGTGGGTTGCCCGCTCTTACTATCACAGCGGAGATTACTTGGAGCAGGCAGATTCATATTCGGGGAGGACAGCTTCGTCCTGTTGCTGACAGTACTTCCACACTGCTGCTGTGCCAGGTGCTGCTGACGGCCTGGTGCGCTTCTTTGACAGCATGCTGCGCATGTGTGCCTGGTTTGAGGAGCTGGATGCCGGGCCTGTCGGCTGCGTCAGCTTCGCCACCAAGGGCCAGCAGCGGCCGCAGGCAGTGATGCAGATGCACAGGTACGCAGGTCACTGCAAAGGCAGATGCACAGCACTGCTGCCAAGTGCGGCTCAAAGCACGTGTTGCAGTTAGTTGTGCTTGTAGTTGCTGTGCCGGAATCATCAGTCACAGCAGTTGCATAGCAGCTGCCTCATGGCCAAAACACCGGCTTGCTGCATGTGCAGGCTTGCTGCGCCTGACTTCATGGTGTCCACCCTCACTGGCAAGCTGCTGAGTGTGTCATCAGAGTCCTTCAACAGCACCGACCCAGACAACCCCTCAGGCGCAGAGCTGCTGCTGGAGGCCCCTGCCTGCTCCATCACAGACATCGCAGCGCACCCGCTGCGGCCAGAGCTCCTGTTGCTTGATGCAGACAGTGGGCAGCTACTGCGCTGGGACTTGGCCAGCAGGCAGTGCTTGGCGCAGCGGCAGCTGGGGCAGGATGTGAAGGCGGCGCGGCTGGCGCTTGCGCGGGATGGTGGTTTTGTGGTGCTGGGGTGTGCTGGGGGGCAGCTGCTGGTGCTCAAGGGGGACACGCTGGAGGAGGTGGTGGTGCTGAAAAACACACGGCAGCCAATCACCAGGTGGGAAAGGTGTCCTGAGCATTTCCTGCAAGCAGCGCTGTAGACGCTATGCTGCGGATGTCTGGTGGCAGTTGTTTCCTGTGTGGACCGCGCTGCCCTTGTGCCCGTGGCTGTGGGATTGACCCTGCATGCCATGCTCTTCGTTTGCTGCATCCTTGCAGGGTGAGCGTATCGTCCAGTGGGCGCTACATTGCTGCGGCTGATGGCTCAGGCCAGGTGCTGCTGTACGGCTTCCTGCCCTACAAGGGCACCTTCCTCAAGTGGGACTTGGTGGGCAAGTTCAGGGCACACCACAGTGAGTGCTGCCAGCATGGTCGTGCTGTTGTGTGGAGAGAACATAAGTATATGTTGCTGTTGTAGCTGGCCTGCTGTTGATATTTGGGCGTAGTGGCAGACAGCACGTGCATGCAGCTGCGCTGCACTGCTCAGGGAAGTGTGTTCGCAGCCACCAGAAACACCACACAGCTCAAAGCTTACAGTGAGGTGCCAACAGCCTCATCCGGTGCCTGCTGCTGCTTGTCTTCCTGCAGAGGAGGTTGTTGGGCTGCACTTTGGCGAGGCCCCGTCAGGCCAAACACGACTATTCAGCTTGGGTGCTGACAGGCGGCTGCTGGAGTACAATCTGGCAGCAGCAGACGCAGCAAATGCAGGCCTGCGCGCTCTTGCTGTGCTGGATGTGGTGGCACCAGGTGGCGCAGGCACGCCCTGCTCCATGTGCTTTGCGCCGCCAATGCCGTACTACAGCCACGCCAGCATGGACACGCTGCTGCTGGTGGCGGGTGAGACCTGGCTGGAAGGAGATAAGGGCTTGCAGGGCGTGCTAGGGCACTTGATGATGCCAACTTCTTCAGCTGAATGTTACATGGCGTATGCCTGCAGTGCTATGCAGTTGCAGCTGAGCTGGTAGTCCGGATGCAGTGCTTAGCGCTCATGCGAATTGGTGTCCCTTTTACTTGTGCAGACGATGCCTTCAAGATCAAGGCCTACAACCCTGATGCAAAGGCAGCCAGCGCTACCTACCTGGGCCCGACCTTCGGCGGCCCCATCACCAAGCTGCTGCCGTTCAGGTATGCAGCCAGCTACAGCTCTCCGCACATACCCTGTGCCCAAAGTGCCTGAATATCTGCGCCACTAGCACTTGCACTATGGGACCGTCTATGAATTTGATCGGCAACCTCGCAGCCTGCTTGTGCATGGTGAGCCGTCACCGTCTGTCTGCATGCATGCTGCCGTGTGCTGGCTGCAGGTCGGTCACAGATGGCGGCGCTTGGCTGGCATACAGCACAGCGGAGCAGGTGGTGGGGCTCATAGTGTGGCCGCTAGATGGTGACCCGCAGCACAGCATGGGCGTGATTGCACACCCTGGGGAGGTGAAGGGCCTGGCACTCAGCTTTGATGGCAGAAAGCTTGTCACACTGGGTGAGTGTGAGGTTGCAGCAGCGCGTTGTGCTGCGTCCTGTGATAGGTGTTGCAGGATAGGGTTGCAAGCAATGCAGTAGTGCATGTGTAGCATCGGTTTTGTGTTCAAAGCAGGCTGCGTAGCGAAAAGCACTGAACTGCAGCTCTCACTGGCGTTTGGGGGTTTGCAGCAACAGCTGCTGCTCGGTGTTTGCCGCTGCACATGTTTGCAGGTGAACACGGCATCCTCAATGTCTGGGATGTCAACACAGCAGCGCTGGGGCCACCGCCCAGCAGGCAGGCCAGCTTTGGCAGCAGCAGCGCAGCAGCAGCAGCAGCATCCAAGTGGGCGCACCTGGTGGGGGAGCCTGCGCTGCTTGAGGAGCTGCGTGACTACTTCTGCTATGCGCAGCTGTTGGCGCAGCCTCAGGACACAGCAGGGGCGTACGACATCACAGGTGTGCAGATGCAGATGCATGATCATGCAGTGGCAACTGTTCATGTGGATACATGCCCACAGCTTTCTTTTAGTCCTTTGATACGCGGCCTGTTGACAGTCACAGAAGCCAACGCAGCAGCGAAGCAACGCTGTTCGCCTGGCTGGCGCTGCTGTCGCCTGGCATCCTTGCAACTGGGGTAACTATGCTGCTGCTGCAACACTGCAGGTCGCGTGCCGGTGTCTCTCCTGCCACATCTCATGCGCGCAGCAGGCCACTACCCGTCCAATGCAGACATAGACAGCCTCATGGCGCATGTAGCATTCCTAGCAGCAATGGTGCCTGACGACGAGGCAGCCATTAGCAGCAGCGGCGTCAAGCCTGAGGCACAACCGGGTTCTGTTGCAGCAGCAGCAGGGTCTCAGGCTGGAAGCCAGACTGGCAGTGCGAGCACCAGCAGGCTCAAGCAAGCAGATGCAGCAGCAGGGCAAGTGCAGCAGCAGCAGGATGTGCAGAAGAGCTGGCAGGTTGCCATGCCTGACGGCATTGACTTTGACACGTTCCTGTGCCTATATGTCAACCATCGGCCAGTGGCAGAAGTGAGCCTGCAGCTTTTAGAGCAGGCCTTCAGCACTCTGGGCGCTGGCACAGCTGCTGGTGAGTAAGCAGAGACTATGCGCGAAGCCCTTTGTGCTGGCAATGCAATTCAATAGTTCATGTTTACACACACACGCGCATGCGCACCTGCAGCATGTTGGCAAGCAAAAGAGTGAGGCTCTTGCGCATCTGCTCATCTGTCGTGCGTGCTGCACTGCAGGGGTGCTGTCCTCGCATCGGCTGCTGGAGCTGCTGCAGCAGGGCGGGGAGGCGATGAGCCAAGAGGAGCTGCTGCAGGCGCTGCAGATACTGACTGGGGCAGAGCAGCCTGAGGACACGCTTCCTGAGTACGTGGATGCACGCACGTTCACAGCCGAAGTGCTGGGCTTTGCAGGATGAGGCTTGGACTGCCGCAGGCTGTACATGCACTGCTTGGGCCTGAGGAGCCTTCTCAGGAGCTGGTGGCCATGATGGGCGGCAGCAAGGCGCCCACAACAAGCAGCGGCAGCCTGGCGACAGCATAATATCGTACATTGATGTGCTGGTTACATCCGCTACGGCTGGTGGCACCATTGTTAACACAAAGGAATGTTGCTCACAGTGCCCGTTCAGCAGGTATCTGTGGATTATAACCTGCAGGACATTGCTGTTGCAATGTACCTGCAAAATCCTTAAGAACAAGCTTGCCACTGACTGTTGAACAGCAGTGCTTGAGCTGCCTCAGTTTTGGGAGTTTCAAAACTGGCAGGCGCGCTGTCCCTATTCAGTTTAGCAGTTGCCACGTGCAGCAGTGCGTGTTGTTGCGTAGTGTGGGGCACCTGCCCCAGGAAGTTGCCAACAGGCTGGCAGTCAAACATGCTGTCACCTGCAGCTGTTGTTCAGCTGTCAGGTGTCACCCGAGTGACCCGACTGCTGCGTGGCTACTACGTCGCTGAGCTGTTCTTACATGTTTCAGACTAGCGTACTAAAATTATGTGATATGAAGGATGACCGAGCAAGCGACTTGCAGGGCCAGGAAGTGCCGAGGAAGGGACATACTCCACAGACCCAGACCCTGCCGGAGGTCCAGCCTGATCAGACTTCTGTTTAATTCCGCGAAGATCCAACAGAATTTATGTGTGCAAGCGTGCATATTTTCGCGGTGAACATCGACTTCACTTTGGCACGCAATGCGTGACCTGCCTCGGCCGTGGTGCTTCGCAGCGATGAGAGGCACAGTCCCATACTAGTAATCTGCTGATTTACCAAACAACAATCACACAAAGCTGTTATACGGTACCATTCAGCTATCGCTGGCGCATAGTGTAGTCACTGCGTCTTCCTGGACAGAAGAGCTGCTACGTGACGGCACAGCAGATCAATTGACGTCGTTTCGGTTGCGATCATGCATTCTGGGCTGCTCACACCGCTGCTCGCGGTCGTGCTGCTGCTGGCCCCCTGGCAGCAGCAGTGGCAGCAGCAGCGGGGTGGTGGCATCCTGCTGGCTGACTGCCAAGGTCTGGCAGTCACCCCTGACAATCTGGGTGCTGGCCAGCTAGCAGTAGTCAACGAGTTCAACACTTTTGAGGATGCTTTGGAGCTGGCATTAGAGCTGACAGGTCAGTATTGAGCGTAACCCCCATACCTGCAGCTTACCAATGCAGCAACCCTACCACTGCACAGTTCCGAGACTCGATGACGCTGGCTAGAGCAGCTAGAGAAGCCACGTCATGATGAAGTTGTACAAATTGTCATGGCTTGCACCACAGTCAATGCAATACACTGCAGCTGGCTACGCACCTCCCACAGTTTGGTGTTGTCCTTTGCTTGTATGCCCTTCCTGCAGGCGGCAGGGGCAGAGGTGGCCGTGGTGGCAGCGGCAAGTTGGGTGCTGGTGGCGTCACAACAGTGAAGGACATGCAGCAGCTGCAGCTTGCGAGCTACGCGGTTGCAGCATCGCCCCTGGTCTGGCATCCCAATACACAGGTTTTGCCACCCGTCAGGGATCAGGGTGGGTTGTGGCCGCCGAGTTGTGTGTGCAGCAGCAGCATTTTAGCGATCGGCAATTTAAGGGCAGGCTTCGCACGACTCCTGGTCAATTCTCTGCTGGCACAGCAGCAGCAGCAGCACTGCCAGCAACTGCATCTCCTTCATTTCCCACACCACCATTCACAGTCCCAAGCCCGCGCCTGCTGCGCACGCCGCAACAGCTTCTATTGAACAGACAGCTGCGTACGGTAGCGCAGCCAAACCCATCGTTGCCACTCAAGAGCAAGGCCTCACGCTCTTGCCTGTCCAATGTGCACTGCCCCTGCAGGTCCTTGCAGCACATGCGTGGGTGAAGCTGTTGCAGCAGCGGTGCAGATGGCCATTGCATCTGCCTTGAATGAGTCTGCGGCTGACTGGGACATTGATGCACGGTCCCTCTACTACTGCAGCTTGAAGGGCAGGACTTGCAAGGTGTGCGGCCGCAGCCGGCAACATGACTGGGCACAGCAGCTGTGATGTGCTGCGTTCTGAGGAGAATGGGGAGCAGTTTTGATCAGCTCCAATCAGCAGCAACAGCTTCCAGAAGCAGTAGCTGGTGAATGCTACTCAAAACCCTAAACTTTACTTTACAAGCAGACTGCTGATGCCTGCTGCTGTCTGCTGTTGCTGTTGCTGCCGTGTGCAGACTGGTTGGGACATCCCGGATGCGTTCAAGCACATAGTGAGTAACACAGTGTCATGCTGCGTATGCACATGAGGCTGCATGCATGCAACAACCAGCCGACCCCATGTGCTGCGCATTCGGGCATCCTGTGCCTCGTCTGGTCGACAACCGTGCATGGTATGCACGCAGCGCAACCAGTAATGATGCAGCCCAGCACGTTTGCGCCGATGCTTCAAATTGTGCCTGTTGCATCAAGCTCTTTGCAGCGAACGATGGGCCGATGGCGACTTGCTATGGCTTACATGGCAACACGCTGCTGCTGCTCTCTGCAGGTTGACACAGCACCAGACCTCCTAAGGCCTGCTGGCTGCCTTGAATCAAAGTACCCTGAGTTGGTGGACCGCAACAAGGAGCCAGACATCATCGATTGGGAGCCTTATTGCAAAGCAGCCAATGAGACAGCAGCGGACGGCAAGTGCACTGCAGACAAGATCACGCGGCCGAAGCCGCTGCTCAAGTGCAGCTACAGGTCGCTGAGCAACTTCTACCAGATGCAACAGCACATCCGCAAGCATGGCGCAATCGTGTCGCGCATCATCATGAACGTAAGGGGCACTAGCTTTGAATGGCTGTGGTCAACAGTACGTGCAGCTGGGTGCAGCACAGGCTGTGGCGCTATGCATGGTGTTGGTGCTGCCTGTTATGCTATGAGCGCTGTCGTGGCTGCACGACACGACAACTCACAGCTTCTGCCTTATCCTTCTGCTGAATTACTTAATGGTGTGCTCAAGTTGCAAGCTTGTGCCACAATGTGTACTCTTGTCATGTGTCTTGCAGGATGATTGGGAGGTCCAGTTCAATGAGACTGCAAGGAACGTCTCTGGGCTGGAGTGGCCACCATACAAGAAGAACATAACAGCCAAGGCTGTCTATGGCCATGCTGTTGCTCTAGTCGGGTGGGTCTATGCTGCTGCAGCCTTGCTGCAATAACACATGTCGCGGAAGTCCGGCACAGCATTGCTGACTATCAGCACACAGAGCGCTTCTGCAGCAGCAGCAGCAGCAGCAGCAGACAGTGGTGCTTCACCACAGCACTGCGTTGGCAATGCAGTAGAGCAGTTGATACCACACAAATGCCACGACAGCAGCAGCAGCAGCAGCAGCAGCAGCAGCAGCAGCAGAGGCAGCAGCATACAGCGGCGCATCACCACAACACTGCATTTGCAATCGGCAGAGCAGCAATCATCAGCGCAGTGGCTGATATGAGTGGTGATCTGCAGACATAGCCATTAGCAGCACCAGCTGTGTAGTAGCACACACTTGCTTGGTGGTGTGCTTGTGCTTTCTGGCTTCTGCAACACATCTGTCAACTGCCGAATCTCTTGTAAATGAAAATTTTGGGGCTGCTCTTGGTGCTGCTACTGCAGGTATAACAATCAGAACTACACATGGACTGGGTTGAACAGGTGAAAATGATCGCACCTGCATCTTAATTGCAATGGTGGTGCTGCAACAGCATAGCATGCATGAGTACCTCACACATTCCACAGTTGGACCATTTCATGTATGGTAGTCAGCTTACAGTCCATTTAGTGAATTCTCCTAAGCAATTACCAATGGGGTACTGGCGGCTGTGCACGGCTCGTAAAGTGTGAGTTGGCCAGCATGAGCCCACCATGCTCAACTGGACACTACAGTTGATCCACCGTGTGCAGCAATGAGCTGCCGGCATTATGGACAATGCGTCGCGCAGTGTTGACAACTCTGCTGCTCCGTGCCCTCTTGTGTGCTTGTAGCTGGGGCAAGGGCTCCACCAACAAGGACAAGGAAGGCATCACTGCGGACGGTCTGTTCCGGATCAACATGGGCCTGGCAGGTGAGCAGTTGCCTGGGAGGCTCAACTGGATTGGTATTTGCTGCTGCAGTTGACAAGCTCATGGCTCACAACCAGCATCTGGCTGCATGTGGGAACTCTGCCGACTGCCCTGCAACCCTTGGGGCCAAATCACATGCTAGCGATTTATTTTACATGGCCGTGCTGCTGCCATTGCTACTCCGGCAGGTGTCGGCACGCCTGAGCAGACATATGGCGTGGCTTGCACAGTGTTTCCTGGCAACAAGAAGGATTTGCACGGCACACCATGGCTGGCCAAGCCACGCAAGCCCGTGTCACCCATTAATGCTGCTGTGGCGCTCGAGGTGAACGCCAAGTGCTACAACTACAAAACAGAAGCCAACGAGTCAGTCTCAACCATTGTGGAGTGGTTTGACTTGGACTATCGGCTGTTCATCCAGCGCAACCGAAAGCAGTTTGGGAACTTGCAGGACGTCACGTATAGGCTAGGGCAGACCAAGAAAGCACGTCAACTGCAGAACATCCTTGACGTCGTGAGCAACGTCACAGCAGATCTCACGACAGAGAAGCCGTACTTCACATGTACATTCTATGACAAGGGTGGAGCGGCGAGCAATGTGACGTGCCTTTCTGGCAATACCCAGAAGTGCGCTCAGATTGGCACTGTGAACTGTGCGCTGCGCTACAAAGACGTGAATGTGTCTCTGGAGCTGGCAGCAGGTGAGTGCATGGAACACCAGCATCCTAGCAGTCTTGCAGTGCACTTCATGTGTAGGCTGTTCATGGACGCTGTCGGAGTTGCGTTGACACAATGGCAAAGTGCCCTGCCAAGCTGCTGTAAGCTCATATTTGCCCGCACCGCCAACTGAACTCAGTCTGGTGTGCATAATGCACAGCCTGCAATGTTTGTCGACAATCTCCTGCCATCTGCAATATGTGTTGCATGTGTTGTTGTGATAACTCAATCAGCTACGTCTGCCCAGTAAGACTGTCACATTCTCGGCTGCAGGCACCATAGTGCAAGTGTGCAGCGACAGGTTTGCGCAACCTGGAGAGCTCGACAAAGTTGCAATCATCGCCAACAACACACTGGCACAACAAAGGGCTCTTGTCAGTGTGTTACGCAGAGTGGCACCTGGGCTAACAAAGACGCGCATCAGCAAGTACTCCACTTGCAAGCCTACTCCAACGATTCAACCTGAGGTGATCCAGCAGAAAGGGTTCAAGGTCAGATGGTACATCAACTGCACGCTCGAACCTTACGCCATTACCACGCTATCGTTCAGAGTCGACATTGCTGGCAGAGTGGATAGCACACTCCAAGGTTCGTTCCCAAATCTCAATGAGACCCTGATGTACCCTATCTTGTCACTTCAAAGCAGCCTACAGCTTCTTGATATGGTGGTGTATGGTGGGCGCCTTCCAACACAGCTGGGAGCGCTCAGCAATCTGCAACGGCTGTTGGTGTATTACTTTTGCATGAAAGACGGCATGCCACCAAACCTGCTGTATGGCCTGCAAAATGCATGGGAGGTGACCATCAGGGAGTATGCAGGTGCCGAGCAGTACCAGCCGGATGGTGTGCAGTGCGGCATCACTGGACCTGTGCCTCCTGAGTGGTTCACACCCACTAAAGATGCATCAGGTGCAGATTTGAACCCTGCCACATCACTACAAGTGATTGACATTGGCGGCAACAAGCTCTCTGGCAGCCTTCCTGACATCAATACATGGCCACAACTACAAAACTTGTATTTGTCCAACAACAGATTTGAAGGCGGGGTAAGTGTTCATGAGCGCATGTTGATGGTAGTATGCTGAACTCAGTGTGCCACAGATGCCGCCAATCATTGGCCACGGTGGCACTCACAACGAGTCGTTGAGTTGAGGCATTTATTGCTTGCGTTGTATGCACAGCTTTGACAGCTCTTGCACTCTCGTGTACTATGCTGAGGAAAAGTGTGCTAGCTGGTGCACTTCTGAGCCTGTATCTAGCACAACTGTCCTACCGTTCGTATACACAATATACTCATAAACAGAAGGCGCGCCCCCTTGCTCATAACATGTTGCCGTCACACCTGACAGACGGCGCTGACTCGGCGCCCTCTGAGAGGGCGCTTAGGTAATTTTTGTCTCTAGCCTGTGCCACTTTCGAAGTTGCCGTTGCTGCTCTGCACAGTTTGCTGCTCATGAAACAATGTGTACACAATGGATGAATGTGCACCCTTTCATGTACACAGGTTCCTTCTTCTTGGGCAAACATTAGCCTTGAGGTTGTTTACACTGTCGACGTGGCGGACAACAATCTTCGGGGTGTGTTCCCCCGTGAGTGGTCGCAGCTCAGGGGGAAGATTGTCACCCTCTCACTGGACAACAACCCAGGGCTTACGGGTTGCGCACCTCTCGACGCTAGCACGACTGTGAATTACGAAAACACTGGCATGACCGGTGTGTGCAAGGCAAATACCAAAGAGGTGGAGGCGCAACAAGTGCAGGCTGTGCATGATCATTTGGTGCGGTTGTTGGGAGCCGGAGCAAACAGAACGTACGTTGCCGTGCTCAAACAGCTCGTGAAGGAAATGCAAGGAGAGAATGGTCAAGGCTTGGGGCTGGTGATCAAGCCGGGCCAGACCAGCTCCCAGTTTTATGGGCAGCTTAATACAAATGGCACAACAACCATCGACGTAACTATAGGCGTAGAGTTGTTTCAGGGTGCCACATACATCACTACTATTGAGGTCAACGGCGGCCGCGCAGCTGGGCTGAACCTTACATTCCTGGTGCCACTAGCACAGAGCCTGCCACGTCTTAACACCTTCATCTGCAAAGAGTGCAGTGCCAATGCGCGGCCTGGGCCCCAAGACCTGCAGCTGCCAAGCCAGCTTGCCCAGGCAGCTCCACTGATGAAGTGGCTTGATTTGACAGGTTGTGGTCTACAGGGGCAGCTGCCAAATTCATGGGGCAATTGGAAGAGCTTGGAGGCCTTGTATGTGGGATCTCTTGACCCACAGACTAGTGCACAACTCCCCACTAACAACCTGACAGGCAGCATCCCGCCCTCTTATGCAAATCTCAGCAATCTCAAGTTCTTGGAACTATCAGGCGATGTTGGTTTGACAGGCCAGCTGCCACCCGAGTTTGGTTCTGCAGGGAAGATGCCAATCAATGCAGTCTTCAACCTAGGCAGCACAGGCTTGCGCGGCCCCATCCCCCTGAGCTGGTCTTACTTCAGCCTTGGGCTTGTGGAAGTTGGCGATAGCCAGATTGACTTAACCTGTGTCCCTGATGGGTTGTTGGTCATGGAGTTTTATCAATTCACCACAGCTCCACCCTGCTCAGGCAGCAGCCCTCAAGTTGCTGCGCTGGTCGCCCTGCAGCAGATGATAACAGGAAGTGGTGGCATCTCCAATGCTCTTGCCACTTGGGATGGTAGCGACCCTGGCGAAGCAGGTGAACCTGACATGTCTGTTTTGTTTGTCATCTGTTGAACAGTCTTTTTAGAATGTCAACTGTTGGACAGTCGCTGTCAGCTACACCCACCCACCCCTCCCTCGCTACAACGTATGCTTTTCTGCTTTTACACATGCTCAACCCTGGTGCTGGGTTCTGCGTCTGTGTGTGATGTTCAGATGCAGCTACCCTCTCACTAGTTAAGAGACAAAAGTCAATTGCTGCGTAGTGCACTACATTATTATGAAGTTCAACGTCATTAATGACTTGCAACGTCTTACTTGTTGGCAAGCAGCTTAGCTGCAACCAATTCAGCAACTCAGTAGCACCATGCACCGTCAACATGAGAATACTTTGCACTTCGCATGCCTGCAGGTCCCAAGACGCCCCCCAAGTATTGCCGTCTTTGGAAAGGAGTAGCATGCAACTCTGGTTATCAGATCACTGGACTTAACCTCACTGCTTTGAGCATTCAGCTGCCAACCACTGCTTCTCTCAACTTCTCCACATTAGTTGAGAAGCTACAGCCTCTCAGCTCGTCTTTGCGTGTGCTGGATGCAGCGACCCTTCATCTAACAGGTGACCTGCCTGAATCTTTAGCTACATTCAGCAGGCTAGAGGTGTTGATGTTAAACGGCAACAAGGGCTTGACTGGTAGCCTGCCAGACTTATGGTCAGCGCTCACTGCGCTCCAAGCAGTGGACATCTCCAGCACCAGCATCGGCGGCAACCTACCACCCTCATGGGCGTCACTGCAAGAGTTGCGTGCATTCAGGGCAGCAGACTGCAGCGGGCTGTCAGGGCAGCTGCCGCTTGAGTGGGGCATCTTGAGGAGCCTGGAGGAGCTAGTGGTGACAAACAGCCAGCTGGGTGGGGCCATGCCAGCATGGACAGATGCAGGGGCGGTGCGGGCAGCAGGGGCTGCAGCGCTGGCTGCAACAGAGCAGGCAGCGGAGAAGGCGGGTGATGCCGACTTGTCGCCTGCTTCTGTGGAGCAGCGCCCTACCCATGTGCGGTACAGCAGCGGCCGTGTTGGGCCGCAGGCGACGGCAGCAGCTACCCAGCGCGCTGTCACTGCCATCAAAGCAGCGCTGGCAGCAGCACCAGCGGGCACGCGCTTCATGCCGCTGCGCGTCATCGACCTGTCAGGCAACAAGCTGACCGGCCAGCTGGTGCCGGGCTGGTCACTCTTTGAGCAGCTGCAGGTGAGCCAAGGAAGGCTTGTTTGTGCCAGCTGATGTTTCAGGCTGCTGCCACTTTAGCTCATGCTGACATGAAGCAGTGGTGTGCCACTGACGGCCTTGATACTATGCGCCGTTGTGATGTCATCTCGGCTTTGCACTGTTGCTGTGTTTGGCTCTATATGACCCAGATCGAGGTGTTGCGCTGCAGGGCCTATGCATTTGAGAACCTCACCATGTAGCTGCTGATGCTGCTGTTGTTGCTGTTTTCGCTGGCTGACACCGTACAGAGGCTCATCCTGGCCCGCAACACCCTGTCGGGTCCTCTGCCTGATGGCTATGCGCGCCTGACCACCCTCACGGCGCTGGACCTGTCAGCCAACTCCTTTGTTGGCATGCTGCCCTCCACATGGGTCAGCATGCGGCAGCTGGTGTTCCTGGACGTCTCGGGCAATGCACTGGTGAGCCCTGTTCCTAGGACCCTGCCATTTATGGCTGGGGACGGGTTCAGCCTCAAGTGCCTGGTGCTGGTTGGCAACACTGGCATGGACAGTGCAGAATTGGCCAGCATTAAGAGCAAGATGGAAGCTGACTCAGGCAAGAGGGTGACAGTTGTCGTTGCGCGCAGTGGACGCACGTGCAACATCTCTGTGCTAGACGCGTGAAGGGGTGCATGCAGCATATGAGCAACCTCTGCTCATGCAGACGTCGCTGCATGCAAACATGCCACAGGGGCAGTTGCTGCTGCGTGACAGTAGATACGAGGGGCACTGCTGTGGCTCTACGGTGGTAGCAATGATTGCAGTGTCCATGCAACACAGCATAAACGAGTGGCGATCCGTCGGGTGGTTCAAAATAGAATGTTGGCCCTGCAAGCCACACGGGTGATCTGTGTAGAGCAACATGGTGTACGCATGTTGAGTTGAATTCTGAGAAGGCAGTTGTTGCTCATATGAAGCTGCACAGCAACTTCAAGTGCATGCTTCCTAGAAGGCATCACCATCTTGATTGCTTTGCAGCAGCATACTATGCCGTTGCACTGTTAGATTACATGTAGCGCAGCAGGGGCAGGGTGCTGATTCATGTATAGCCAACAGCGGAGCAGCAGCGTGGAGGTATGTGTGCAGCAGGAATTTTGGATCAGTGGGGGTTCGCTTTGTAGCATCTTTGTTAGCATCATTTTTGGACGTGAACAACTGCAGTCAGCTGCATTCAGCTGCAGACTGTTAGAGGTTGATCCTAGCAGCGCAAGAGCAGGAACTTTCAAGCAGAAACTAGCAAATTGTGCACGTGCTACGATGTATGCATGTGTTGTCATACATAGCATGTACGCATGCGTGCCATGCAGCTGTGGTGCCAAACAGCAGCAGCACTGCATGTACAGGTGAAGGCATGCATGTGTATGTACGGCTATGCATCCGCTTCTGTGCATGCCCTGACAAGTATTCGTCCCAACCTGTCAGTAGATATTTGATTGGTTGTAGGGTTATGTGTCTATGCCTGTGTTTATGCCTGCGACCGCGCGTTCTTTTTCTGCAGCCACCAAGGCCTTCAAGGCAGCAAGTAGCTGTTGCTGCCAATTGCAATCCGTCTTCAGCACCGACTGCGGGCAAAGCCATCATTGATCATCAGCGATCAAGACAACTAGTATATATGCTTCGTTTCACAAGACTCTTTGCGTCAGACTTGGGTTTGTCAAGAAGCATCACCAAAACTTGTCTGCCAGGGCGCCAGCTAGTGGCACTGGCAAGCATGCCCGGGATGGAGCATCTCCCGCCAAAACTGCCGAGCTGTGTTAGTGCAGGATTATCTGCAATAGAAGCGGTTTTGTATCACTCGTAATGTGCTTATGCAGCACCAACGACCATCCTTAAACAGCACGCGCCTCTCATCTTTGTCAATGCATTGACAAATCGATGTAGCGATTTGTCAATCGAAACCGCAGCAGAAGGTTCGCTGCCGTCATGCTATCACAAGCGCTGAACATGAATAAGTGTAAGGTGATTCGACTGGACATCTATTGGAACACTGCAGGCGTGTAAGGTGGCTGTCAGCGGAGGGTCGTCACCTTCTGCATGCTAGCCCCGTTCGGCACGCTTCAAACTGTGCAAGAATTCTCATCTGTATTTTGAGGTCTGTTTTTACGGGGCTCGAACTGGTCAACATGGGCTCACGTGGGGGTGCCCCATCACAGTGTGGCAGCTGCCACTGCAGTGGCATACTTGTGAAGGCAGCTGTGCTCTTGCTGGCGTTGGCAACTGCGTTGTCCGGCTGGTGAGCACTGCATTCAGCAAGTTTCTTACGCTTGGAGGGCATGGAGTGCGTGCAACAGGCGCACATGCACCCCCCACCACCTGTTCAGTGCCACAGCAAGTGACTCGTGCAATCACATGGGTGTCATGCATGCCTCTTGTGCGCGCATGTGATGGGAACGATGATTGCTCCGCCCTGCTCGTTAGATACTTGGGACTGTACTTATGGTGAATGAGCATCCACATCACCTGAGCTGGTTAAAAGAGCTGCTGCTGCTGCTGCTGCTGCTGCTGCTGCTGCTGCTGCCACGCTGCTGTCCTTCCTTCTTCAGCCATGCTCAAGCTCAGCCCGAGCAGCAGGCACACACTGCAACCTACTTCAAGCAAGCAACAACCTTCAGCCTGTATGTCAGCACACCTGTGCCTTGCTCACAGCTGAACCAGAAGGTTATGTCAGCTCTAGCAGCCAGATTGCAGCTGTCCCTGTCCTCACCAGGCTTCCTGCCCAAGATTGGACGAGTGTCAGCTACTTTTCTTGGCTGCCGTGACACGGTGCGTGTAGTGCAGCCAAGCAAAGCCACAGTTGAGGCAGCTGGCCACAGTTGAGGCAGCTGGCCACAGTTGAGGCAGCTGGCCACAATTGAGGCAGCTGGCAGCTTGATTGCAGCATGTGGATCGACGTGCATGACAGCTGTCCCTAGCTTGATTTGCATATGCAGTGAGTCGTTATCTTCACGCCTGTCATCAGCACCACATGTCGTGCATCAATGCTGCTGCTGACAATACGCGCCACACCCCTGCTGCTGCTGCTTCTGCTGCTGTTGCAGGCCAGCGGTTGGGCCACCACCTACTTTGCAACTGCCTACAGCTCCAGCGCCAGCCAGCTGGCCAGGTACATGGCTGCTGTTGTGCCCGCCGTAAATGACAACCAATGCGCCACGTTGATGCTGTTCTGCAAGTACAGCAGCAACAGGGGCGTGCCAGTTACCTCAGTGCTTGCAGAGGGTGTGGCTCCACTCAAGCCATTGACTTCTGCTGTGCCGCTGGCCTGGCAGCCAAATGGAAAGGTGGGTTGTGGGCTGTGTTGCTGTAGGGCAGCTGCTGCTGCTGCTGCTGCTGCTGCTGCTGCTACTGCTGCTGCTGCTGCTGTGTCATGTTGGCTGTGCTGGCTCACTGCAGCAGCTGCACACAGTGTCACTTCATCTGTGCTTGCTTATGCCCTTCAACAGCATGCGATCTGCTACGTAGCTGTAGTAAGCTGTTCCAGACACAACGCAGCCACCTACTACTGTATACGTGTGCAGCACTCACTGTAACATATATCGTGCATGCTGGATGCTGTTGTGGCCTGCAGAAGATGATGCTGCCTGTTGTCATGATTGCAGTAATAATTTGCTGCAGACACTAAGCAGCTACGCACTACCATATGTGTGTGCACACCTGCTGTAACCTGTGTTGTGCATGCTGTATTCATCGGTGCCATATGCAGAAGATGATGCTGCCGGTGGTCATGGGCAGTCAGCAGCAGAAGCTGTCTGTGGTGTTGGATACAGGCAGCACCACGCCCTACACCACTGGCTTCAATTGGCAGCAGTCAACCTCCTTTGTCAATACCTCGGTGCCTGGCACCCTTGTGTGAGTGGATCCTTGCATGTGCTTCTGTAGATTGCGCGTGTGCAGCACATTGCTCCAAGAGTGCTGCAGCCGCGTGCGGCGAAACTACTGTTGTGTGGGATAATGTTGTATTATAAACAGGTGGCCGTTATGGCTGCTTTCTCATGTGGCGACACCTGCAGCATTCATGTGCTACCAAGCATTGTGCGTCATACAGCCTGCTGATTTGCCTCAAACACGTGGCGCTCTTGCAAGGCCACTCAGCTGTGCGATCATGCGTCCGCACGCCTCTGTGACCATCACCTGGCATCCTTCAGCAAAAAACCACTTCCATATTGCCGGTACCTGCTAATCCAATCGCTGCCTGTGATGCACTTCTGTGGTGCTGCAGGTATGGTGGTGCAGGCGACAAGACAGGCTTTTACTGCACAGACACGGCTACAATCGGCTCCATCACAGTCAAGACATTCAATCTGCTGGTGACAGACGGTGATAAGGGCATCAACGGCGACGGCGGCGGCCTGTTCGGGTTTGCACTGGGCTCATATGCCGAGCCTGGGGGCCAGGACAACAACATGACATCCACTTGGCGGCAGCTGTCCACTGCTGCAAATTTGGCTGGTGGAGCATCCAACCGCTACGGCCTATGGCTCAGCAACAACGCCACACTGCTCAAGAGCTACAATGACTTCGGAGGTGCGCATGTGCCTTTGGGAGTACTGCTGCTGCTGCTGTTGCTAAAGTTCCTGCTGCTTTGACATGCATGCGGTGTGGAGCTGCCACTCTGGTTTGGAGGTGCTGCTGACGCTACTCTCACAAGGGCCCCGAGTTTGTGTCATCTGCTGGTGGAGGACCACCACACTAAACAGGAGTTTGTGGTGCAGGAAGTTGTTGCATGAGCTGCACCAGAGTCCACTGGTATTTTCTGTTTGTGTGACTGACATGTATGCTATGGTGCTACCGCTGCTGCTGCTGCTGCTGCTGCTGCTGCGGTTGCTGCTGATGCCGCCAGGGTGGCTGGATATTGGGCAGCTTGACGCCAACAGGATGACAGGCTCCGCTGTGTGGGCCCCTGTTGTGCCTGCCAACTCCGCTGTGCGCACCAACGCACAGAACAACACGCTGGTGAGTCCAGACAGGTGTACAGCCGGCCACTGCCACAATTGATAGTAATCAGGCAGGTAATGCACAGCAGGTACTTCAGCCTGCAATGCAGTGGCATTGCAGCTGTTGCTGAGCACGCTGCACAACATCGTGCCATGCGTTTGTCACTGTTTGTGCCCCTTTCGTTGCTGTTGTAGGTGTGGTGGCAGTTCACAGTTGCCCGCATGGCCATCCTGTATGCTGATGGCACCTCCCAGACCATCTGCACCGACTGCAACACCATTGCTGACAGCGGCTGGCCTGAAATTGTCATCACGCCCAAGGACGCAGCTGACATTGCCATTGGAGCCATGACAGGGTCTGGGCCTTACGGTTGTGGCCACCAGCTGCTGGTTGATCTCGGCACAGCATGCAGCGTCAAGATGAACCTGACTAGGGATGGTAAGCCGCCTGTTCCCAACTGCGCCACAAATTATAATGCTGGCGCAACGTTCACCAACTTCCAAGTGAGCGACTTGGCACCTGGCGTCACGAATTGGTACATCCTGGGCCTGCCTTTCCTGAGGCAGTTCTACACTGTGTTTGACTTCCAGGCGCTGCAGATCGGCTTCTACACCTCTGTGCAGGCTTGATTTAGCATGTTCATGAGTCCAGTCACTATAAAGATTTGGCTGCGTGGTTAGGGACTTTACAGGATTTGCCAAAGTTCTTAATACGATTTACAGGGATGGCTTCGCAGATGAGGAGGCATTGCGTTCAATGGTCAGTTTCTGTGATGACAATTGTCATGTTGCAGAAACAGCTTCTGTTTATCCTGATGAATTTGCCGCCTGCATACATGTGGTGACGATGTGCACCCTAGATGGGCCCACTGAGCAGAACCTGCATACCTTACAACATCTGTCAGCCTTACTGGGCCGTCCAAAGTTTCAAAATCTGTCTTTTTTATTGTGCTCCAGACCTATTGGCAAGCATCTCTCTCGTACACAGTATTGTCTGGCTACAATATGAGTTCCTTACTTGAGCTGTACATCCATGCTTTGCAGCTGTATGTACATATGTACATACATCTCATGCATGAGCAGCAGTGCCGCATGTACACGCCTGTGTGACAGCGCCATGGACACTGGTGACGGTTGCAATGATTGTACAATACACATGTGTACTGCATGCTCTGCTCATGTTGCCTCGAATGACTGATCATGAGTGCTGCCGTCTAATGGCCAGCAAATGGTGCAAAGCACCAATTATGTCATTGCTGCTTGATGCTGGCATGCATATTGCAGAAACATGCATGAGTTAGCTAACTCACATATGTGAGTCACGGGGAGACCTGTGCAGCGCACGGCTTGATATGCGTATAAGATCTTGAAGATGTCTGGACATTTTGTGTCTGGTTTGGTTTTACACGGAGCAGAAACTTCCGTTTCCTTTGTTAGAAGAAAGTTGCCGGTTCAGGGGCTGCAGAGCTGCATGCCAAGTGACCACTAGGCACTGGTACGAAAGTAGCGCAAAGGTAGCATACTCATTAAATGCAACTTTCAAC
>RWJK01001912.1:0-21216 GCA_004335835.1 Scenedesmus sp. ARA3 | reverse complement strand
TAGCAGTTTGGAGCGGGCGCTGCAAGCAGGTGAGGTGCCTGCAGGACAGCTGACATGCAAGCATACCAAGGCAGCAGGTCCAGCAGCTGTGCCTTGCTGTACCTGCCACATGCAGCAGATTGGTATGCCAGCATGGCTTTCTATTTGTGTGCTATGTGGCTTTGTCTTATATCTGGGATGCTAGGTTCGTACCCTACCCCACTGGACACAAGAGTGTTTGGCAAAGACATCATGAGGTACACATGGGTATGCTTACTCAAATGAAGACGAACTATGTCTCACTACAGGATCACCATCTCATCTCGCCGATCTGAGCCCAAGACATGGTGATCTCACATCAACACACCACGCCCAAGACTTTTCAGCGTTCTGCACACTCTAGGGTTGGCCACAATGCACTGCACAACTTCACACACCCAGCACAGAGATGCCGCAGGTGCGTCCACTGCGGGCCACTACAACTGTCACCCTGCCGCCTGAGTCAGCTTCCATCTGTTTCTTGATAGTAGCCAACTCTGCAGCGTCCATGCCAGCGTTGCCAGCCAGCACCAAGCACTTCAGGCCGAAACCCTCCCCAGCCATGTACGGCAGGGTCTCAGGAGTTGGGCTGACCATTGCATTGCCCGAGACGTCTAGGAGCACCAGCTGCCGCATGCTGACCCATGTGGAGGGCAGCAGGCCAGCAAAGGAGTTGCCTGACAGGTCCAGCGCCGTGAGGGTGGTCAGGCGCGCATAGCCATCAGGGAGGGGGCGTGAAAGGGAGTTGCGGGATAGGATGAGCATCTGTACGATGCAGCAAGCAGCAGCAGCAGCAACAACAGCAGCACCAACAGCATCA
This sequence comes from Scenedesmus sp. ARA3, assembly GCA_004335835.1. Taxonomy (NCBI): domain Eukaryota; kingdom Viridiplantae; phylum Chlorophyta; class Chlorophyceae; order Sphaeropleales; family Scenedesmaceae; genus Scenedesmus; species Scenedesmus sp. ARA3. The sequence continues at coordinate 20,378 of RWJK01001912.1, read as the reverse complement.
GCACCCGCAACAGCAGTATCACCAGCAGCATAGCAGCAAAGCAACACCAGCACCAGCAACAACACCAACAGCAGCAGCAGCAGCAGCAGCCACTGCTCTACATGCAGCGCACCTGCCAGCCATCACAGTTGTTGTGATGCAATAGTTCCACACGCACCAAGATTTGCGAACAATAATAGATGTGTTGCAGGTTAACAGCGTGGTGCTGTTGCCTTCTTGCCTGAGCACCTTCGACCTTGCAACTAGGTGAAGCCATTCGTCAGCGCTACCTCACGCAACGTTACCTCGTAACACTGTGAACCAAGCTAAGCCATCCAAGGCTCACCTACAGCTGCTCAAATAGCGACCAGCCCGGCACCAGCTGGCCGGTCAGCTTGTTGCCTGACAGGTCGATGATGCGCAGCGGCATGAAGCGCGTGCTTGCTGGTGCTGCTGCCAGCGCTGCCTTTAGCGCGGTGACAGCGCGGGTCCGCTGTTGCCGTCGCCTGCGGGTCAACGCGCCCGCTGTTGTACCGCACTATATGCGTGCGCCGCTCATTAAAAGCCAGTGACAAGCCAGCATCCCCTACAACATTGGCTGTTTGTTCTGCAGCAGCAAGTGCAGCAGCGCCTGCTGCGGGCACCGCCCCTGCATCTGTCCATGCTGGCAGGGCCCCACGCAGCTGGCTGTTTGTCACCACCAGCTCCTCTAGACTCCTCAAAATGTCCCACTCCAGCGGCAGCTGCCCCGACAGGCCGCTGCAATTTGCTGCCGTCAACACACGCAACTCCTGCAGTGACGCTCAGGAGGGTGGCAGGTTGCCGTCGATGTTGTGTTGTGTGGGGCCCGATGTTGTGTTGTGTTGTGTGGGGCTCGCAGTGCGTGCACAGCTGCGATACCAACACGGCGCCGGACATCGAAGGTCGCTAATATCTTAAACAAACATCCTCTGCGTCGGCAAAGGCTGCATTGCTCCGGCTGAGCACCAATCAGCTAAGAACATGCTTGAGGCATAGGGGGTTAAACCCAATGTGATCACTCAAGATGGACGGTCAACACACCCCTCAGGTTTCACTCCACTCCACTCCACTCCCTGCACTTCCACACACTTCACAGGAGCCGGCCCACAACTAACCGCAGCACCACATGAGGCTTGTATGTCCCTGCGGCCAATGTGCCAGCCAAGGGCAAGCATGCTGAAAAAACACATGCACGACACATAATTAGCAACATGTGCTAGAAGCAGCAACAGCTGTCAGCAGCCGCAGCGCATCTGCCCTTGCACTCAGCGCCTGACTGACATTTAGACTGGCCAGCTGCTGCTCCTTTAGCGCTTCTGGTAATTTTTGAAAGACAGCGTTGCCCATGCGCACACCCTGCAGCATGCAGGTGACGGCAGCAGGAAACAGGAGCATAACAGTCATTGATCTCTATTAGCCTTAATCAGAGAATAATGGTTGCAGCACGAGAAGAGGCATGACACTGCAGCTCTTCTTGCTGCTGCCGTGGTATTCCGTGGACAGCTTCAACCAAACAGTGAGCTTGAGCACTCCAAAACAGCTGTTGCTGTCCTGGCAGCTGCTGTGCGGCACAAGCCCACATAGTCGTTTGCCGCTCCTTGAACCTGTTTTATCACCAATTTTCCAGCGACACTCACATGAAGAACCAGAAGAAGCATGCCACATATCCAAAGTTCGCCCACTTGCTCTGCCCTGCAATGCCGTAGTACTCCAGCACCGTCTGTCCATTCAGCCACACAGGGTCGTTGGCCTCAAACTGGTTGATCATGACAGCAGTCCAGGAGTACCTGCGGCAGCCAATTGCAACAAGCCGCAGCACAAAAAAGGGTCAGATGCTTCAAGCTGTTTGGAGTGGCTGCACAGGCGTGGGTGAAGTGCCGTTTCCCCTCCCCTGGCAGTTGTATGCTACATCTGCCACGCAGAGCAAGGCAGCACACATGCGCCTTGCTGCCACTGCGGCTGCTGCTCACTCTCACTGCTGCCCCTTAACGGCTGCTCAGCAGCAGTCAGTGCTACCGACAAAGAGCAGCCGCCTCCTACCTGAGCGGGTTGATGAAGCTGTACCACTTCCACCAGGGCGGCATGGTAGAGAACGTGAACAGGAAGCCGCCAAAGTACAGCAGCGTGGACACGTACACCGGCAGCGCGGCGTTGGCCACGTCCATGCTGGGAGCCAGCGCGGCCACAAAATAGGCCAGCACTGCACACAGCATGAGGCAGGTCACGTGAAGCACAGCAAGCGGAGCAAGAAGTACAGACATGACGATTGCAAGTATGGCAGATGCGCCGTTTCTGCATGCGCGGGCAAACCACAGGTCAGCATCCTTACAACAGAAGTGATGCATAAGAACATGTGTCAGATACAATCGTAGATGTGCTTTGCTGCCACTCACCGATGCCAACACACAGCGTCATGTAGTACACCAGCCAGAACAGCACGAAGGAGCCCTGCAGCCGAATGCCGTAGAAGGCGGCTGCCACCACTGGCAGGCTCACCACTGCATGCAGCAGTGTCGCAGAGATGCAGCAAGGCATGTGGCCACATGTCAGTAGCATGGTTAGGGTGCAGGTACTGAGGTTATCCCAAGCAGCAGCTGCTTTGCAGGTTTGTGTCATTCTGACATGCTTTTGCAGTGCACAAAACACCTAGCTGCTGACCAGGGTACAGCCAACGTGTGCATCATAGACCTGACGATGCTGCAGCGCACCCAGGTTGATGGCCAGCTCATCAAACATCTTGGCTCCCAGGTAGGTGAACACGCGGTACAGCCCGTCATTGCGCTCGCGGGCGAAGAGGTTGCGCTCTGCACAGAGGCAGCAGCAGGAAATTGACACAGGACAGAATGCACGTGCGCGCAGCATGTTTGCTGGGAATGCACACACCAAAGGCAACATGCTGTGGTACGGTACAAAGCTGGGCTGCAGCAGCTGGCGCAAGCACGCAAATCTACAACGCCTCAGAAAGCATGTGGCGTGTCCATTACGCCCGGCACCAGCACCAGTGCCGCCTTGGTGTGCTGTATCTCCACACTCCAGCACACACTCACCCAGCACCAGTGATGGCACGTAGGCTGCTGCACCAAAGGCTGGCATGGTGATCCACATGAACAGCACTGCGGCCATGTTGATGTAGTTGCCCGCGTTGAAGTCATCGCCAATGCCCAGGTACAGCGTCATGATGAGAAGCCCCATCAGTACCTTGTCGCCTGCAGGAAATGTGCAAGCACAACACGTGAGGACTAACAGCAGCACGTAAAATTGACTGTACCATTGTGTGTGCGCAGGCGGTGTTGATCAGCAGCCTAATCAGCAGCTTGTCGCCTGCACTGCAGGCTGCTTTACATGTCCATTCCTGCATGCTTATCTACTAATGCCCTCAGGGCCCTGAGGAGTGGATATGTATGACTTTGAGCACACTCAACTGTCATTCCAATTTCTATGTACCATGGCACGAGCATGTGGGTGTTGTGTTTACTACGCATGCATGTTGGTGATGCTGCTGCGGCATGTACAAGGCAAGCCATGCAGGCGACAACAAGGTTTGCACATCACATGGCTGGCTACCGTCAAGGTGCTATGCCCTGCTGCACGCACCGATGCGGGCGCCGAGAAAGGCAGAGGAAGTGTAGTTGTTGGTTGTGCGATACTGCAGCAGGCAGAACAAACACAGGTGGCAGCAGCAACAACAGAGGACAGCTTGTTAGTTCTGCAGAGCATTTGCAATTAGCCGGGCACTTGTATGCCACCATGCACCGTAGTAATGCAGGACTGCTGCATACTGTGCCGAAATGGTGTGCCAGCAGGATTGTGTTGCATGCCGCAGTGACCCTGACAATGGAGCCGTTGAGCTTGCTGCACATAAGCACAGGAACAGCAGCAGCAAGAGCAAGCAGGTGCACCAGCAGCAGCAGCAGCAGCAGCAGCAAACCTTGACCAATGTCTTGAGGCCCCACCACCACGGTGTGACTGTCTCAGAGCGTGTCGCCAGCTCTTTCTGCACCTGCGGTGACAGGTCTGCATGCGATTGTGCAAGCGCCAGTGCCTCAGCATCTATTGCCTGCAAGCAAAGGAAAGTCAAGTAGAGCTCAGTATTCAGCGTTATGCTGTTCTGATAGTACAGCTGGCCCTTTTGGTGCAGCGATGTAAATGCAGCTGGCAGCAACAGACACTGGAATTTGCCTCAAGAGCAGCAGCTCCTTTTTTCTGTCAGTCAGCAGACTGCATTTGACTGATGCAGCTAGCGCTGCTGCACTGCGGCGCACCTGCTTGAGTGTTGACGCCTCATATGCATCTGCAAACGCGCCGCCCCTGCCCTCCCTGTCTGCCTGCGTGAACACATCCACCATCCACTCTGCCGCGTTGTGTGACCAGGCGCTGCTGCTGTCCAGCTGCTGCTGCGTCAGCGTGATGCCTTGCGCTCCATGCAGCGCCCTCACATAGCTGACTGCGGCATCACCAGGCTTGCCAAAGTAGACAGTCCTGCAAAGCATGCAAACAAGCATCAACAATGGTACACAACCTGCATGCTGCTGTGCTGTGAAACATTTGTTGAGTAATAAGAGTGTTGATGGGACATCACAACACACCTGATGCAGGGACTTTATGCAGCATAGTATATCACCCTCATCAGCCATTACCCCAAATGCACGCACCTGCCGCGCACCAGCATCATGAGGGAGTCAAACAGGCTGAAGGAATAGGCGGTGGGAGAGTGGATGGTGGCCACCATGGTCACGCCTGCAGCAGCAGCAGGAGCAGCACGCCTGGAAGCGCTACGCGTCAACACGCCATGCAGCTGACTGTGACACGTTATGCAGTGCCCTGTTGGCTGAGCCACTCTGTAGGAGATATGGCACGGCACAGCACAGCACCCGCCGCGCACCGTCTGTGACCAGGGCCTTGACTGTGGTCATGACCTCATTGGCTGTGAAGCTGTCCAGGCCAGAGGTGGGCTCGTCCAGGAACAGCACGCGCGGCGAGGTGATGAGGGAGATGCCGATGTTCACGCGCTTGGCCTGGCCGCCGCTGATGCCCTTTTCCAGTGGGTTGCCGATCTTCACGTGCCTGCAGCAGCAGCAATCACACAAGGTCATCCTGCAGCTGCTCCAGTCTGGAGTGCTTTGCTGTCTGACTTCTCGAATGTTGTGTTTGCCAACAGCATCAGCTACAGCTGCATCATACACGTTATAGCTGCTGCCTCTGCTGCTTCAGCTGCAGCTGTGTCCTCACCTGCATGGCGTCAGGCCCAGCTTCTCCAGCAGCGTATCGACTGCTGCCTTCTTGGAGGCCAGCGGCTCGCTGCGGGGCCGTTTCAGCTCGGCAGTGTACAGCATCATCTCCTCCACTGTCAGGATGTGCAGCAGCGTGTCTGCGGGAAACAGCAGCAGCAGGAGGGGCAGGTGACCACAAGAGCACGGCGACGGCCGGGTGGAGTTATGAGGCGCAGACAGCATACAGCAGGGGATTGAAGCTCAGTGCAGGTGCTGCTCTGGCTGCATGCAGCAGTCTCATGACGTAGTGCATGATAATCTTACCAAACTGCTCCACATAGCCGGTGAACTTGCGCAGGAACTGGCGTGTGGGCTTGTGTCCTGCAAACAGGATGCTGCCCTCCATGCTGCCAACGGTCTTGCGCCCTGCCAGCAGGTCCAGCAGGGTGGTCTTGCCGCTGCTGCTGGGGCCCATCTGGTGCATGAGAATGTTGCCAACAGATGCAACAGGGTAGGCATCAGAGTTGGTGGGCATAGGCCGTGCACCTGCCAGGGTGGCATTCACCAGAGTGGCTTGCTACAAATGTACTGCATGTTCGGCTGCACTCCTGGGTGCTTTGTAAGGATGGGGCTACAACACGGCTGCCATCCTAGCGTGCAATGAGCTTGCAGGAGACCCAGCAGCAGTATGGTTTGAGGCAGCTGCTGCTTACCAGCGCTGCCATCTCCTGAGGCCTGAAGAAGCCGGTGACATCCTTTAACAGATACAGGGTCTCCTTTTTGTTCTGATTGTTCAGCACGCTGTAGCTGAGGCCCTGCAGTGTGTTGTTGCAGGAGTTTTGTTACGCAGAGCAGTCTGCACACGTGAGTGCCTGCTGCATGTGATGCTAAGCTTGCAGCTCAGCAGTGCTCCAGCCTGGCCGTGCTGGCAGCACGATAGCAAGTGCTGCAGGAGCAAGATAGCAGCGCACATCTCAAGAAAATGATTTCCAGCTGTTTCTGCACACCTGTATAGTGAGCGTCATGCCGCTTGGATAGCCTGGCATTGCTGGGCCTGCTGCACCAAGCACAGGTGGTGCAGGTGCCGGCACCTTCATTGTGTGCACAGCAATCTGTATGGCGACATCTTTGTCCCCCATTTGCGGTGGTTTCTGCTTGGCTCACAAGAAACTGTCAATCAATGAAGGCAGAGAAGCTGAGAAGCAGGCCAACACTCTCCCTTGGTCTGTGCAGCCGTTCGTGTCAACGAGGCAGCAAAACTGTGTGGCTAAAACCATGTACGCGCCCAATATAGTGCATGAAAGGGATTACTTCGAAAGAAAGCAAAGCCTTTCACGACAGTCATCACTTGAACAGTAACACAGCAGAACAACTGAGGCGGGCTCAGCTGTTTGGGTCTGTCACAGTCTCTACATGCGTGATGTCCACGAATTGAACGTTTTGATCAGTTTTGTTGGCTGTTTATCCGTGCTTGACATTGTATGCGGCATCTTCTCAGCCCTTCCGACCAGCCAGCAACGGCGTCGTCTCTGATCATTCAAAAATAAACATATTTGCTTGTTGAGAGCACCGTTCAAGTCGCGTTCCAGGCTGCGATGACTCAGTAGTACTGCAGCAGACCAGGAGCAGCAGCACACGATGTCTGGCTTCCCACCTCCGCAGTATGGCAGCTTTCCACGGCCCAACATGCCGGGTTTCATGTCAGGCGCCCGTCCGCCCTTTGGCATGGGTACGTGCAGCAGCTTGGGCAGAAAAGCAAGCATGCAGCACACAGCAGCGCAGCAGCAGCGCGACGCCTGCGGAGCGACAAGCCATCAGTGGATGACCCTCCTCCTCATGCGGCTTAACATAATGAATAGGTACCATCAGTTTCTGATCTGCAGCCGTATGGCACCGTGGTTGCTGCAGGTGGCCCAGGCATGATGGCAGGGCCAGGAATGGGTATGCCTGGCATGATGGGAGGCCCAGGCATGATGGGAGGGCCAGGCATGATGCCGCGAATGGGTAAGCTTCAAGCTGTCTTACTATCGCAGCATTACAAGCAGCTTGCTGCAGCTGTCTATGTGAACGTGTATGGCTAGCTTACACAGGCGCTGCGTCCCGCCAGTAGTGTGACTGCTCTGCACAGCTTGTGAAGTTGTGCCAGCAGAGCGACTAGTGCCTGCAACAGCTGCAGAATCACCCGATACTTGCAACAGCAAGCCGGCGCAGCCGTTTCCAGCATTTCCTGCAAACCCTCACCCTTGTCACATCCCCTCCACCACCGCGCTGCTTCCCACCCCTCCTCCTGCAGCACCCCCGCCTCCTATGCGCGGCATGCCAGGAGGCCCCTTTGCAGGACAGCCAGGCGGCCCAATGATGGGCGGCATGGGGCCCCGGCCAGGCAGCTTCCCTGGAGGCCCTGCAGGCCCCAACATCCCAGCAGCACTCAGCCCGCCAGCTGCCACCACAGTGTATGTCGGCAAGATTGCATCAAGCGTGCCGGATGAAGTCATCCGGGAGCTGCTGGAGGCATGTGGCCAGATCAAGAAGTGGAATCCAGTCAAAGAGCCGAGCGGGCAGTCCAAGGGCTTCGGGTTCTGCGAATATGTGGATGGCGAGGGCGCGCTGCGCTCACTGAGGCTGCTGAATAACCTGAAGCTTGACGGGCAGGAGCTGCTGCTGAAGCCCAACACCGCGACGCAGAAGTACCTTGTATGGTGAGTAGCTGGCGGCTGCAGTTGTTGCGATGGGCGGTTCAGCTGTGCAGCGGCCTGCTGTGCATTAGGCGCTTGCGGTGTTGCTGCCCCATCTGTTTCAGGACGCAGCTGCGTGATATGCAACAAGCAGTGACTCTTGGGGCAGGCGCACATTTTGGTGCTTTGCTGCTTGGCCAGGGGATGTCTGCATGGCGGTGTACATGTGTTTGTACATGTTTTGCTGAGGCGAGGCCTGTACCAGCTAGCTAAATGCTCCATGTACTGACGTAATGGCTCTGCCGCTTTGAACCTGCTTTGTGAACCTGCAGGTACGAGCAGCAGAAGGATGAGCAGCGGCGGCAGCGAGCGCAGGAGAAAACAGAGCGGGACACAAAGAAAAAGGCAGACGAGGAGGCCAAGGTGCGCTGGCGTCATGCATGCATCTGGCGGCAAGGCATGCGGCTCTGCTGCTGCAGCTGCGCAGGCTGCTTGCCGTCACGGCTGTGCGCGCATGCGACAGCGTGACTCAACAGAATGTACTGCGGCCGTGCGCGCAGCAATCGACTATGCATGAGGTGCATGCTGCTGCGCACAGCTGGCTGCAGACATTGACATACAATGGTTGTAGTTGCTTGCTGCAACTGCGCAGAACCTGCATTCCCTGGTGAAGCCATGCCCTAACACCCAGCACCTGCTGCTGCCTGCTGCGTTGCCTGCAGGCTGCCGAGGGTGACAAAGCAGCTGAGGATGGCGAGCAGCAGGACGGCGACAAACCCGCAGAGCCAGCTGCAGCAGATGAGGAGGAGATTGACGAGGCAGCAGCAGAGCAGGCCACTGACGATCTGGCTCTCACCATCATCATGGGAATGGTCAGCAGCAGGAGCACGCCGCCATCGGCTGGAGATGCAGGCGGCAGCTCGCACCGGCACAGCGGCGACAGGGACAGCAGGGAAGGCAGGGACAGAGACAGGGACAGGGATAGGGACAGAGACAGGGACAGGGACAGGGAGAAGGACAGGGAGCTGCCTGGCCCGCCAATGTCAGCTGGTGAGTGCGGTGTGCGTATGCAATGCGAGGTAGTGTGGTTTCCTTTGCTTGGCAGACTGTGCTAGACCGGTGATCTTGCTGTTGTGTGGCCATGCCATGAAGGTAGCTGGAGTTCCTGCAAGCTACGAAGTCCCGCAAGCCAATAGGTGAACTGCACCGCTTATTTGCAGCTGTCACCCGTGGCATTCTCAGCATTTATGGCCTCCAGGGCTCCAGCTGAGCAGGCTAGCACTTGCGCAAGTGCACATACCGACGTTGTGCCACTCGCTGTGATTGAGATTTTTCAAAATATTCCCGATCTGCTGCGTGTCACTCCTGCCTCATGCTAATGCTGCAGAGGAACGCCGCCGGGCAGCTGAGGCCAACGCAGAGGCTGAGCGCGAGCGTGCGCTGGAGGTGGAATTCGAGCGTGAACGTGAGCGCAAGCGCCGCAACGAAGAAGAGGCCAAGCGGCGCGAGGAGCGCGAGTACCAGCGGCGCTTGGAATTGTGGGAACGGCACGAGAGGTTGGTGGTGATGGCAGCTGCGGCAGCAGTGTCCAAGCGGTTTCTGCGGCGCAGTGGCAGGGGAGGCAGTTGTGCTGGTGTGGCAGCATGCACGGCGGTGTCGCAGCAGCAGCACTGGCAGTTGTGGTTTGTTGCTCAGTGCATTGCAGCATCATAAACAGGAGCATGAGCATGGTGAGACAGTGCCAGCGTAGTGCTGCAAGGCTGATTTGCAGCTGGTGAGACGACAACGCTGCGTAGCTGCTTGGATCAGCTTGCCGTCTGTGCCTCGGGGTTGTAGTGGTAGAGACAGAGCTGTTCAGTGCTGCCATTCACATGCAGTGATTCAGTGACGCTGCTGTGGTGTAGCAGCTGTGGGCAAGAGTTATGCCTGCCGTTGCTGCACACACTGCTCCCCACTAGCTACTCACACTGTTGGCTGGGCCCAGGTCAGGATGCACATGGTGATGATGTTGCCTTTGCAAGTAATGAAGGTGCTCAGGTGAGTGTTTGGCGGCAGGGTTTGGTCGGTTGCTAAATTGGTTGCGTGTACATCTGTTGTCCCTTCACGCACTGTTCGTCTTTGGAAATTGCTTCTTAGACACTGCTGCAAAGAGTAATGAACAGCGTAGCTGCTGCTGCTCTATCGGCTTCACATGCTGCACATATGCATGAGCTATTGCTGCAGCAGTTTTTCCCTGTTGAATCTCTGTCAGCTGCCGTGACTCAGCAAGTGTGACACTGGACTTGAGTTATTGGAGTCCTGCCAATTCACTATCACGGTTATTGGAGTCCTGCCCATGTTCACAGTGGGGGCTCTGCCTAGTTTGTCCAAAACACGGCCCTGCATGAGCAGAGCAGCAGCAGAGCAGACTCACCAAACAGGTACTAGTAAACAGAAAGGGTGGCTCACCCCTTTCGGCGCTTGTCACATGGCGAGTATGAGATGCAGTGCCCATGCGGCAAGTGGAACACCCCCGTGAGTTGCCTGTGGCCCTGGCAGTGCCTGCATAATCGCGCACCCCCGTTGCAGGCTGCTGAATGGCACGGCCAGTGCAGGCTGCGCCTTGCTCTGCGGCTTCGCAGGCATGGCCGCCCGCCTGCGCCTGCTGTGTCACCACGCTTGCATGAGACGCCATCTTACCCTGGCAGCAGCTTGCCTTGAATCTGACACGTGCTGCCATGTGTGCTGCTGCGCTGTCCGTGTGTCCCCGCAACCGACCAACCGCGTGGCGGCTTCTCCGTGCTGCAGGGACAAGGACCGTGAGAGGGAGCGGGAACGCGACAGGCAGCGCGATGCAGAGCGAGAGCGTGCGCGGCACATCAAGGCAGATGCAGAGGCCAGGGAGTCTGACGATGAAACAGAGCCCTGGCAGAGGCGGCCGCTGAAGCACCAGTGAGTGGCTTGCGTGATGATGCATAACCGCTTCCTGTGTATGTTGCTGTGGATTGGTGTAACAGCTGGCTGATGCCAGGCCAGGCAAGGCATTGTGATCAAAGACCATGCGATTTGGTCAGCATACACGCGTAAGAGCTGTCGCAACTTTGACATCGCCATCTTGTCATGTTTGCACACACCTGCTGACCATACGTGTGCGCCTGCTGCTGCTGAATGTGCCTGCAGCCGACGTACGGAGGAGAGGCGCAAGCGGCGGCAGCGTGAGATGGAGGAGGATGCAGCTGACAGGGCCAAGGAGCAGCAGGAGCTGGAAGCAGAGGCGGCAGCAGCAGCAGCTGCAGGTCCAGAAGCCTCGCCAGTCAGCAGCAGAGAAGAGGATGGTGGCGGCGGCAAGCGCCGCTACGAGCACGAGGACGGAGCAACAAACGGTGCAGCCGCAGACGAGGAGATGGAGCAGCAGCAGCAGCAGGAGGAGCCAGCACTGGATGCGAAAGATGATGCCATCTTCCAGGCTATGCTAGCAGCAGCCGCTGCGCCAGCCACCGCATCGCCAGGACACGTAGAGCGGCAGCAGCAGCCGGTGCAGAGCCGGCCGGCGGCAGCAGCAGCAGGAGGGTTTGGCAGGCGTGCTGGCGGCAGGATGGCTGTGAGTGCGCTGTTTGGGGACGATGAGGAGGAAGGAGCAAAGCGGCGCAAGCTGGTACCCATCCAATACACAGAGGAAGAGATGCGGGCAGTAGAGGACCACAGCCAAGCAATGGCTGAGGCAGCAGCAGGCGCAGTAGCGGCAGCTGGCGGCGGCCAGCCGCCGCAGCAGCAGCAGCAGCAGGACAGCAGTGTGCCGCAGTACCCACCTGGGCTGGACTTTGCTGGGCGCAAGGCTTTCCTGCGGCAGTGGATGGACACGCTGCCCAACACGCGGGATGAGCTGCACGCGTGAGTGGCCTGCTGCTGTGTATGCGTGCTACATGGGTGCTGGTGTAACAGCGCTCACATACACACAAGCGCTTGTTGTACAGCATGTTGAGCAGTTCGATCCATGGTTGTGTGCAAATGCTCAACGCATTTTATGCATCAGACTCACCTGCCACCTCCTTTCACGCCCTCTTTGCTGCTCTGACCCCCCCTGCGCCTGACTGCCCTGGCTGCGCGCAGCTTCCCTGTGCGCTGGGCATTCATGGGCCACAACATGTTGATGAAATCGTGTCACTTACACAACTGCTGCTTCTGCAACTCCGCGTGCCGCACTGCCTCTGCAGCTTCCCCGTGCGCTGGTCGTTCATGGGCGACCCCAGCCTGGCCAACATCGGCGCGTGGGTGCGCAAGAAGGTGCCTGAGCTGGTGGGCATGGAGGAGCCAGACCTGGTGGAGTTCATCATGGGACACGTGCGCCAGCACGCATCGGCAGGTGAGTGGGGCGGCGTGGCAGCCGCAGAGACCGAGCGTTGCAGCGGGGCCACGTGCGGCTGCAGCAGTGGATGCACATGCTTGCAGATCAGCAGGAGCACAGCGTGCGAGCTGCAGCGTGGATGTGTGTGAGGCAGCATGTGTGATGGGGCTGCATGCTGCTGTGTGAAGGTTGTTCAGTGCAGCTGAGGGTGATGGGCGTTGCAGGAGTAGCACTGTATGTTTATATTCATGCTATCAAGTGTTGTTTCATCAGCAATGCGCAGAATCTGCTGGTGTTTACTTGAAGCACTTGGTTGCTGCACAGCAAGCCACGTGCTGCTGCTGTGATGTGCTGGGCCCTTGCGCCCAGCAGTAAGCCGCACACTGCTGCTATCTGCGCTCACTTCTCTCACTTGTTCTCCCACCCATCACCATTTGGTGCATGTTCACACAGCATCGTGCTCTCGCTCTCCTGACCACTTTATGTCAGTCTCCTCCCAGGTGCAATGCTCGTGCGCATGTGTGGCTGTGGCTGCGAAGGGCTGGGACCCAGGTTGGCGAGTGGTTGCGCGCCGTAGTGCACCGTCAGAATTGCGGCTTTGACTGCGCAGCCAGCACTACTCAGCAGGTTGCCGTGCAGGAACATAGCTTGGTGCTGCAATCTCTTCAGCAGGCAGAGGCTGCGCAGCAGGGCAGGGTTGGTGTACAGCTCTGGAGAGTTTTGCTGTGCAGGTCGCGCCTGGCAGGCGGTGTCGGCACACAGGTTGCAGCCGGTGGCACAGACTGTGAGCTGCGGTGACGCTGCCATACACGAACTGGGGCCAAACCGACCGCAGTACAGTGCAGTTACCCCGTCACATGACCTCCTCACGCCAGGCCACCCAGGCTGGCGTTGCAAGGCCGTTGATCCTACAACAGTGCTGCCGGTGATGCTGATGCTGACGCGCTGCAATCAGCGAGCGCTGCTGCCTGCATGCTCTCTTTGTTTGCACTTGTTAGCACGAAGCTGACGCCTCTGTACCGCATTGCTTATGCCGCCCCTGCAGACACCATGGAGGCTGAGCTGGAGCCCATCCTGGCTCAAGATGCAGGCAGCTTTGTCATGAAGCTCAAGCGGCTCATCATCTACGAGTGCGAGCGCACCGCACTCCTGAGCGCCTGAGCCAGAAGATGTTGATAGGCCCGATCGTTCTCAGGCTCAAGCCTGCGACAACGTTGTTCTGTGACGCACCGCACTCATGAGCACCTGAGCCTGAAGAGTAGACCGCCTAGGCTGAGGCGGCATTGCCTTGCACTGCGTCTACTGGCGGAGCAGCAGTGCGGCTTAGTAGCTGTGATGCTGATGGCAGCTGCTGCATGATGGCTGGGGCTGCTAACAGCAGCACGCATGCTGCTGTTAGCAGCTGTGTGGTGCTGTGCATGCGGGTCTGTGCAACATGTATGTGGTGTGTGGTGCACAGGCCGGGTGAGGCTGCCGCTGCCGCTGCGTGCTTTGTTGCTTTGGCTGCTGAGCACACCACGCCAGCCAGTTGTAAGGCTGCACAGCAGTGCTCGTGCTGGAAGTGTACAGCACTTGCACCCAGTCTTGATGCAGTGCACCAAGCTCTGCCTGTTGTGTTTTGCTGCAAGCGCGGCTGTGTGTGTCACTTGCGTATCCCTGATGGTTGGTAGTGGGTAGCCCTGTGATGCGCTTTGGGCGCTTTACAGCAGCTGGTGCTGCTGTTTGGATGGTGGTGCTGGCTGCAGAAGGACAGCAACGGCAACTGCGCAGTGGCATGCATCAGCATTTTTAGTTAACCTGGCTGTCAAGTGCAGATCGAGAGCTGCTGCATGCTCCAGCGATGTGGCAGCAACTGCCTTCCTTGCAGTGCAGCGCACAATCATGAGGTACCCTCTTCGCCATGCACACGCTGGTGTGTTTGCTTTTGCAGCTGTATTTGGCTATACTGGCAGGTGCTCTGCGCCGCTTATGCTGCTGCCACAGCGCACACGGCACGGCTGCAGGGCACAAGAGGTAGCTACCTGCTGCTTTGTGGTGTAGTTGTGCTGCAGTAGGCCTTAGGGTTGTGCAGCCATGCCTGGCATGTACATGTGTTGCAGCGCAAGGCATGGCGTGTGGTGCAACCACCAGTGGTGGTGCAGCAGCAACAGTTAGCAGCAGCACCTAGCTGCGGCTGTTGTAGAGCGATGCTGTAGCTACGCGTGTGGTCAGCGGGATGTTGCGAAGATGGTGTGGCATGCATTCATGCTGGTGTAGCTGCACCGGATGCGCACATGCATGTTCAAATATGAACGTTCATATGCATATGCACTGCATGTGTGGAAGAGCAGCACACCGAGCAGCCTTGGTGGGATGCTGCATTTTGCAATGTGCAAACATATGTGTTGTTCTCGTCGGTAGCTTGCTGTAATGTGGTTGCCATTGTCGTTTCATCACTGTAACAGCGGCGAAACTGCTATGGCCTAACTGGTTATCCTGATGATATGATGACTGTAACAGCGGCTGACTGTTGCGCAGACTGCTGCTAGGCAGGCACAAACTCTGGACAGACGTCCGTTTCAAGTTCAATTGAGCTTCACCTCTGCTGCAGCAGGAGAGGACAGCAGATAACTGCTGGTATCGATGCGGGGCAGCATACAGGCTGACAATCAGGCAACGCGCTGGCCCGGTGAGATGAAGCCAGCAGTAGGGCAGGGGTGTCAAAACTCACCTGTGGCAGTTGTCATAACATGCCCATGACAGCAGCCCAAACGAGCGTCACAAACACTTTGTCCGCGTTTTGAATGTTTTTTGCACGGATCATACCATCGCGTGTATCAGCCGTCACCGCACCGCCGAGATTACTGCGAAAGAGAGTTGTTCATTGCCTTCGCTGGCGTAACGGCTTCGAAATCCATTTGTAGCACTCAAAACCACCAATTGAAGTTTTTCCCAAGCTTTTGCAAGCCAAAGCATCGACGCAACTAGGGGTAGCATGGTGAATGCAAAGGGGCAGTCACTGGAGCCTCAGCAGACGCACCTATTAAAGCCAAAAACCAGAAAAGGCAAACGCTTCCTGGAAAAGCGAGGCCCGAAGCTGGTAAGTCTGCTCAGCAACCTATACACTTGCTGCTGCCGTCACTGCTGCTGCTGCCGCTGCTGCTGCTGGCATGGCATGCTAGTGAGACTCAGCAACCATGCTTTGAAAGCCTGCAGCTGTCCTAACAGCAAAAAATGGTGCTTTGATTGTGTCCTTGAACCCGTTCTCAACTCCTCAGCTGTACTGCTGCACCTGCTGCTGCATGCTGCGTAGGTGGAGGATGCAAAGCGTGCTCTGTTTCTGTACGGCAATGACACCAGCAAGACAGTCAAAGAGGTGCTCACAGACCTGCACAAGATCAAGGGGGTGCGTTCCAGTCAGCGGCTGTGGTGCTCAGGAGCAGACACAAACACAGCAGTGCTTGCAGGACAAGCAGTGCGTGCAGGACAGCCAGGCTGCAAGGCAGTGAATGCATCACAATCCAGCAGTGGTGCAGCCACCAGGAGCAGTGGCTTGGCGCCTATAAGACAACATCATCTTAAGTGCATGTCAGCATCAGCATCAGCAGAAGCAGCTGGGAAGAACGCAGCCACTGGTTGCTGAAAAGGCTTGCGTCAGTCTGGTGGGCAGCGCAGCTCTCACCACTACCTGTTGCAGCTGCAGCGCGCTCTGCTGCACCGCCAACAACATAGTTGCAGTCATAGCCCTCTGAAAGTCAAGCAGCAGCATCACGTTCAGCACAATCAGCACCAGACAGCAGCGCCTCTCTATGTGCAGACTCTGCAACACAGCCCTCTGCTGCCCATGTCTTTGCCGGTGCATCCCCCTTTACTCACCCTTCACCCTGCTCCCCTCTGCAGACTGACGCGCACTCCTTTAGCCGCAAGAACCCCGACGTAAAGCCCTTTGAGTCTGGTGGCGAGGCCCCGCTGGAGTTCTTCTGCAACAAGTCAAACTGCAGCCTGTTTGTGCTGGGCAGCCACAGCAAGAAGCGCCCGCACAACATAACACTGGGGCGGCTGTACGACTTCCACCTGTTTGATGCGCTGGAGCTAGGCATTGAGAGCCACAGGCCCATCAGCAGCTTCAGGGGCGCAGGAACAGCACAAGTCGGCAACAAGGTAGGGCCTGTATGGGGGGTAGTTGACATGGGGGTGGGTTGGTGGCAGGCTGGGGTGGGCAGCAGCTGGAGGTGGACAGCAACAAACAGACCAGCAGCTGTAGAGGCACAGGCATAGCACAAGTCAGCAATGAGACAGGGGTGGTACATGAGTTGCGGCTGTATGACTTCCACCTGTTTGATGCGCTGGAGTGGGAGTGGAGAGCCACAGGCCGATCAGCAGCTTCAGGGGCGCAGGAACAGCACAAGTCGGCAACAAGGTAGGTGTATAGAGGCCGTTGCTTGAGCTGGAGGTGTTTTCAATGTAGCTAAAGGGGTTGTGCAGCTTGGGCTGCATGTTGTGGTTGTCGTGCTGGAAGTGCTGATTGTTAGCAACATATGCTGCATCGCACGCCTGCTGACACTCCCGCCTACGCTGCTGCTGCTGCTGCTGCTTCTGCTGCTACCGCAGCCGGCCATCCTGTTTGCCGGGGAGCGCTTTGACAGCGAGCCGGACTTCAAGTTGGCCAAGAGCATGCTGCTGGACATGTTCAGGGGGCAGCAGGTGCGGCAATTTGATTCATCGCCACGGCAGCAGCAGCAGCAGCCGCAGCAGCAGCAGCAGTGCAGCTCCATGGCAGCACAGTTGCAAAGCAGTGTGATGACAAGCACTTGCAGCAGTTTGTTAACTTGCAGCCGCAGCAGCCTCGTAATCTGCAGCTGCAGGGCTGCGGGTGCGAGGGAACCTGCAGAGGCGACATGGCATTCCAGCACCAGCACAGGAGAATGCAGAAGTTGTGCTGCGGCAGGCATGGCCGCTTTGCACGTGCATACCAAGCTTCCAGGCAGCAGCTGCAACAGCTGTTTGCTGTATGCACCTCGCCTTAATGTTCCCTGAAGGTTTGGTTGCTGCTGCTGCTGCTGCTGCTGCTGCTGCTGCTGCTGCTGCTGCTGTTGCTCGCAGGTTGAGCAGGTGAACCTGGCCGGCCTGGACCGCGTGCTGGTGGCGTATGCAGCAGGCACCAGCGAGCGCAGCCTGCTGCTGCGGCAGTATAAGATAGCCTTCAAGAAGAGCGGCACAAAGGTGGGCTGCAGCTGCTGCGCGGTATTCAGACAGCAGCATATATTGTGTGTAGGTCGGCGGCCATACAAGCTACATGATACTCAGCAGGCGTGCATGTGCATGCTGCATCATGTGGCAGCAACATGCCTGACGCTGCTAGCGCACTGCTTCCATCACACCCAGGGGTCTGATCGGGTACCTGCCCACTAAGAGGATGCGCCAATGCACAGCTGCCACACGCTGCTGCACACAACTGAAGGCGTTTTCTGCTGTTGCTGTTGCATCTGTAATCAATTATTTGCGCAGGTGCCGAAGGTGTCGCTGACTGAGATGGGCCCCAGTATTGATTGCGTGCTGCGGCGCAGCAGGCTGCCTGCGGTGGACCTGGAGAAGGAGGCGCTGAAGCAGCCCAAGCTCACCAAAAAGAAGGTGGGGCGGGGTGTTGAAATTTGTGGCTGGCAGTGTCTTACGGTTTGTGGCTGGCTGTTGCTGCTTGATTTTGGGGTTCAGGCTCTTACGCAGCCCGAGCTCACCAAGAAGAAGGTGGGGCTCTTGTAGTTATGCCCTCATAGCTATGCGGGGCAGCTGGTGCGGGCTGCGTATTGCATTGTAATTGTGTGACCTACTCATCATACTCAGCGTACTTACATCAACTGACTTACTCATGTTCTGCAACTGCGTTGTGCAGGAGAAGAATATCGGCAGCGACCTGCTCAAGGGCCGCGTGGGCCGCATCTACATGCCGCAGCAGACAGTCGACAAGATGGCACTGGCCAAGCCCAAGGGCCTGAAGCGGGAGCGCCGCGAGGCAGCAGCAGAAAAGAAGGCAGCAAAGCAGAACGCAGGCAGCGGCAGCGGTGGTGGTGGTGCGGCAGAGGGGCAGCAGCAGCAGCAGCAGCAGCCGGCGAAGCGGCAGCGGAAAGCAGCAGCGGCGGCAGCAGGGGATGGGGAGTGAGCGCTGCAGCAGAGCTGCTGTGTTGCAGAAGGGTCTTGGCTGCAGCTGACGGCGGCCTTTGCTATGCATTTTGGTTGCAGCAGTTGCCTGGATGAGGCCGTGCGGATGTGATGTGACAGCGGCTGTCGCAACAGCAAGGGCGGCCGCAGCACTGGTGAAGGAGACGTAACCTGTGTCATCCTGAGAGGTGTATGTGTATGTATACAAGATGTATACACAGAGATTAAATGTGCACACACAATAACACCAGCAGCAGCAGCAACACAGAAAGAGGGGCAATGCGGTGTAACGGCGGAGAGGCATGTTACAGGGGTAGGCAAGCGGCGGAGAGAGACAGAGAGGTCTGTTACAGGGGTGGGCAAGCTATCACCGTAGAGTGAGTCACTTGCCCCTCTTTCAGTTCACGTGTCGTGAAAACCCGATAGCAAGCCACAAGATGCAACCAGAGTAAAACTCCAGAGGCGTCGTGCAGCCCCTACCTCCCCGTATATCAACAAGTACATGCAGTGCAGCATGTGCGAAGTACAGCTCGAAAAGCGGCAGCGTGCTCCAATCACAGGGCACAAAACGCACAGGGGAAGGCAAGCATGGTCCAAACAGCAAGCGGGATGCACAATGGTGATGCTTACAACAGGTGTTTGGCACGATGGCACTAAGGCACTTCTGTACACACCAGACTGCAGCAAGCAGGAGCACACGGGACGGACATCATGTCTCAGTGAGACACTGCATGTGACATGCAAACTAAGGTGCTACTGCTCCTGCAATCCTCATGGCCGACAAGCACAGAAGCACGCAGTGCGACACACACAGAGCTGAGAAAACAAGCACAGTAACATGTGACATGCAACATGCCCTTGCCAGAAAGTGGAGTGTGGACAACTACTGATAGCACAGCATGAGAAAGCAGTAAGGTCAACCAGAGCGGGCGCCAGTACAATGCGCAGCTGTGCTGGATCAGAACGCAAAAACGGGTGATCACCAGGCACTGCAACACGCCAATGAGCCGGCGCAGCCTCCATTGCCACAAAATCAGCAAGCCACTCCCAATACCGCAACACCGCCTGCTGCTTCGCCTCCTGCAAAACCTGAGCTACCAGTTGCTGTCGCTGTTGTTGGTGCTGCAGCTGCTGCTGCTGCCGACGCTGCTCAACCAGCTGGTTATGCTGTTGCTGCGTAGCAGTGAGAGCTGCAGGCTGAAACACATTACTGATAGGTACCTGCCACTGTGGCTGCGGCGCAGATGGCCGCGGCGCGGCAAGCGTGGGCGGCGGGATGCGCCACTTATAAGCATGCCGTCTGCCAGCATCCATGGCATTCAAAGCAGCTCAACAGACAACCGCCCAAACGCCCTGATGCAGCCGCTTAGGGCGGCAATGGAGAGAGGTCTGTTACAAGGGTGATCCGCAGCAGCGGCGGGAGAGAGGTCTGTTGACGATCGCCGCCGGGAGAGAGGTCTGTTACAGGGGTGGAAGAAGAGGGGTTACACGGTGTGCACAGGCAACTACGTTGCAACGAACACCCGAAAATCTGGAACGTCGCAGATGACTCAGCAAAACAGGCTGTCACTCAAGGAGACTCACCCCAGAAAGTCTCTGTGTGTGTAACTTGACATATGGCCTTGCAGGCAAAGCCGTCAGTCACAGCACACGCAGTGTTGATGCTAAACAGCGGTAGGACTAGTTTAAACAGTGTCAGTGACAGCAAACTGCACTTTACGCAGTGCAGCGGGCGGGCTGAATCCGCAGAACAACACCCACCAGCAAAAACACAGCCTGGCAGGCGGTGGCCTGAGGCGACAAACTGGGAAGAGAAAGCAGAGAACAAGCCAGCTGCTGCAAGGGCCGCACAACTACATATTGCAGCAGCAATACGGCAACTCACAGCTCCTGCAAAAGCAAGACGGCTAGCTCTGGCGTGCCAGAAGCTCAGAGAAAGCAAGTACATGCAGTGAGAAGAAGGCCATCACTGCCGCACCACACACAAACCATTGCCACGCAACACAGTATGCCAGGCAATAAAAGGCTGTTGTG
>RWJK01001911.1:0-57021 GCA_004335835.1 Scenedesmus sp. ARA3 | reverse complement strand
GCAGCAGCAGCAGCAGCAGCAGCAGCAGCAGCAGCAGCAGCAGCAGCAGCAGCAGCAGTTCAGTGCACGCACATCAGCGCAGAGGGGTCCTGCAGGCTGTCACTGGCGGCCTTGTGCTGACAGCAGCACACGGGCGGGAACAGCAGCAGCATCAGCAGCGGTTGACACTGTCTCCAGTGTTCGTGCATCTCTGTCTGCCCGAAAAAAGCCTTGTAATGTGCCGTAGCCATGTTCTAGTGTGGGCACTGCACTGACAGCTGCTGATTGATGCAGGACACCTGCATCACTCAGTGGCACCGTGCCAGGGCACTTACACACTTTCACACTGTGGCACTGACAAGGCCATCTGCCCTGTCCCTCTGCCCTTGCACAGCTGCTTGTTTCTCACGCATATTTCTCACCAGCATCCAGGTACCCACAAAGTCACAGAGCTTCGTGGAATGGTGCATGGCGCTGCTTGTGAGCGTTCAGCAAAAAACACTTCTGGTCTTCACTTGCACCAGAGTTCACGTGTTGCACCTGGACAAGTGTGAACTCCGGTATCGCAGTGCGTGCTAATTTCTTGCGCAAAGTTGCTCTTAAGAAGACACGATTTGTGGATACCGTTAACGCTAACAATTTTCGCTTATGCGCAGTGGCTTAAATCTCCAGCTAACCTTGGCTTCGACCTTCAGTACTGTCCGACGAAGAGAAGCTCGACGAGCAGCAGCAGATGTAGAGTCAGACAATTGGTTTAAGTTCACGTTTTCCCACGTTTTGGAGCCAAAGGAGGCTAGTATTGTGATTCGGTTGAGCGTAAAGCCGCGTAATGGCTGCGCGCAACGGACGCTGGATTATGGCACCACTGCATACAGGCACCAAAGCGTCTCTTCATTTATTGCAAATGTACAGGCGCTTGGAGATTCAATTGTTGCCCTGCCAGACACTCAAACAACAGCCACGGTACTGCGCTGCACGTCCAAGGTGCGACCCAAAAGTCTATACTACTGCAAAGCTGCCTGCACGTGCTCACACATACTGCCCTAACATTCTCCAGCGGCGCAAACACAAGACCGAACACCCAGTCGCTCATGCAGGGTCGCGATGTTGTCCAATGTGCACAAGCTCAACACCCTGTCACAGCAGCAATGGGTTACACCACACACATTTCAAGGCACCATGCAACAGATGCATTCAGATGCCCCAAACAAGATACAAAAATGAGGCATGATGTCTGCATTGGCTTAGGAAGCAGGTACTATCGGCCAGCAGCTGGCAACTTGCCCTTAGCTGCAGACGTTGTCACCACGCTTGCAGCCTTCATGGCCGGGACGTTCAGCCAAACACACCATCCTCCGCAACAGCGACTGCCACCTACCACGATGCCATCTTGCAAGTGCGCCTGGAAACACAGTTGCGTGCAGCCCCATAAGGGCAAATGTTCAAACTTCAAAAGGTTTCCCTGCTGATTTCCTGTTGGCGCTGCAACGTATCGCTTGCAGCAGACACATGCACAGCTTGCAACAAGCACGAGAACATAGCTACAGTCTGTAGCCTGCTGCTGCTGCACATCCTGATGCGCGCAAAACGCAGCCCTGCCTGAGACCTATAGAAGCTGTCATATCACAGTATGACCTGCAGCAGCGACCACAACTGCTGCTTTGTTTGCTGCACCCATCCCGCAGAGGCGCAGCAAGCATACAAAGTGCGATAGAGCAACGCGAAAACCACACAAACATCTCTGCTGCAGCACGAAGCCACCATCTCAAAAACAGCTGCTGGATGCTCAGAGCACAGTGATAACACCAGGCTGCCATTCACAGTGTGTCAGCCAATGCTAGGAAAGCACCACAGCACGTGCCAGGCAGCTGCTGCCACAGCAGCTGCTGCTCCGCCCAGCAGCACACCAGAGCAGCCCCCCAGAGTTTCCAGCAACAGCACTTTGAGCAACTGCCATGATACCCGCTTCTGCGAGCCGCTGAAAGAAGCAGCCCAGCAGCAACTGCTGCTGCTGCTGCTACTGCTGCTGTTACAGGTGTGGCAGCGGCTGCTAGAGGCCCACACAGCTGCTGCTGCCGCTGCCGCGACCACTGCATCTGCTGCCGACATTTCACCTGCTGCTGCTGCTTGTTGGCCGTGCTGCTCACAGCTTCTCGCAGATGGCGTTTGCTGCAGCCGCCATGTTCCAACTGCTGTTGCTGCTGCTGCTGCTGCTGCTGCTGCTGGTACCAGCATGCTGCTCACAGCTTCTCGCAGATGGCATCAGTGAAGGTCTGCGTGTTGCCGCTGCCTCCCACGTCTGGCGTGAGCACGCTCTTGTCACCCGACAGGAACGTCTCCATCACAGCAGCCTCCAACCTGAGGGGCAGCAGCAGCAGGTTGAACAGCATGAATGTCACTAACAATGGCATTGTTAGCAGACTTTAGTTGCTTGCCGACAGACACGTCTCCATCACAGCAGCAGCAGCAGCAGCAGCAGCAGCAGGTTGAACAGCACGAATATCATTGTTAGCAGATTTTGGTTGCTTACCGACAGAAACGTCTCCATCACAGCAGCAGCAGCAGCAGCAGCAGCAGCAGGTTGAACAGCACGAATGTCATTGTTAGCAGATTGTGGTTACTTGCCAACAGCAGCGTCTCCATCACAGCAGCCTCCAGCCTGACCAGCAGCAGCAGCAGCAGCAACGACAGGTTACGCAGCATGATGTCATTAGCAGACTTTCACTACTTGCCGACAGGAACGTCTCCATCACAGCAGCCTCCAGCCTGAGGGGCAGCAGCAGCAGCAGGTTAAGCAGCATAAATGTCATTGTTAGCAGCCTTTAGTTGCTTGCCGACAGGAACGTCTCCATCACCGCAGCCTCCAGTCTGACAGGCAGCAGCAGCAGCAGCAGCAGCAGCAGCAGCAGCGCGGCGCAATGCATTAGTCAGCAACAGTATAGTGACAGGCTTGTGGTGCATACAGCACTGCAGCCCCAAAGTACCCAGCAGCAGCAAAGGCTCAGCAGGATGTGCCGTCGTTTTCAGTCGCCACTGCCACAGCCACACAGCCACAGCCGCACCTGTCGCTGAAGCTGTGCAGCTGCAGGTGCCGCAGCATCATGCTGGTGGCCAGCAGCAGCGCGGTGGGGTTGGCGATGCCCTGGCCCGCGATCTTCTTGCTCACCTGCGCGCAGCAAACAGGCAGCAGACATCAGCAACACACAGGCGAGCAGTGCACGGCTATTGAGTGGGCGCCAACACGTTCAGTGCAACTGCATGCTTTTGAACACTATGTGCCAGGTTAAGCTTCCTGCAAGCTGCTGAGGCAATGTAGTGCAGCAGTACAGTGACAGCTTCGCTTGTGCTGTGCATTAAGAAGCTCAGGTCTGGAATTCGCAACATATCCACAAAGTCCGCAATCTTCTTGCTCACATGGCGCGCGCCCTGCTCGAACACAGCCACATCTGTTCCGATGTTGCCACCGGGCACGATGCCGTTGCCGCCACACAGGCCTGCAGCAACAAGGAAAGTGGCAGAAAGTTGATAAACATGTTACAGCACGTGTGATTCCTTATCAGGCAGATGTTGCCGCCGGGCACGATGCCGTTGCCGCCACACAGGCCTGCAGCACACATAACGACGAATGGTTTGGTCAGCTCTCGCACAGAATGGAGCAGATCCACAGCACCGCACAACCTCAGCACGTTCCAGATGCAAGCACCCTGACTACAGCAGCCTATGCACCCTTGGCACGAACCTGCCACAATGTTGGCCACCAGCTTTCCGTACAGGTTGCAGTGCAGGTAGAGCTTTGACACAGCACAGCAGCAGCACAGCAGCACTCCAGCAGGAACTCATGGATGCAGTACCGTTGCGCATGCCCGCCTGCCACGACACTGGCCGCCGGGTTGCTGTAAACGTCTGACAAATCAGCAACATCGCTGCAACTAAGGCACCCCGCACCTGCCACGATGTTTGCCACCAGGTTTCCGTACAGGTTGGGTGTGACCATGACGTCAAACTGGTGCGGCCTGCTGACCAGCTGCATGCAGGTGTTGTCCACAATCATCTCCGTGTACTCGATGTTGGGGTATCGCGACGCCACCTCCTTGCAGGCCTGCGGCACGCAGGAATTCAGACATGGATAGTTGAGCATGGGCAGGCGCACACATCAGATGAATACTTATCCGTGTACTCAATGTTGGGGTAGCGCGCCGCCACCTCCTTGCAGGCCTGCGGCGATTGTTTGAGCAACAGCAGCAGCAGTAGGCGTGTGAGGCGATAGCAAGCAGATATGCAATGTCGAGGTGGGGGGCCGCCCACTCCTTGCAGGCCTGCGAGCGCCAAGCACAGCGGCGGACAAAGTAAATGTAAGTGAGAAAGGTTGGTGCAGGTCAGCAAGGTACTAGATGTTGAGGTAGCGGCTGGCCACCTCCTTGCAGGCGGCAAGAGCATCAGACATGTTGAAGTAAGAGCCATTCAGAGCTAGCAGGATCAACGATATAAAGGCCAGCAGCAAGCACCATGCATAATGAAGTTTGCTGCTTGTGGCTGCGACCGTCCTACATTCTAAACTTCCCATATTGAAGCTCACATTTGCAGGTGTGAACTGAGTCATGCCCACCCGCCCACCTTGAGGAACATGCCGTCACCCTTCTTCATGATGTTGGCCTTGTGCACAGCAGTCACGCGGCGCCTGTTGTTGAGGAACGCAAACTCAAACGCGTACTCAGCCGTGCGCAGCGAGCGCTCCTCAGTGATGACCTGTCAGCAGCAGCAGCAGCAGCAGCAGCAGCAGGTGGTGCAAGAGTAGGGGGTTACAGCGCTAATTTGAAGTTGTTAACAGGTAGCACGGTCGACAGTTTGTGCTGTGCGCTGGCAGTGATGGCCTCAGCATAGCAGAGCAGCAGAGCGGACATCCACACAAGCGCCCCCTGGCTCTGTCCATGCTGCTGCTGCTGCGGTGGGGCAGCGGCGGCTAGGTACCGCGACAGCAGCGACACACTGCTGTTCATGCGCCTGCTCAGCACACCTTGAGGCTCTCCACCACGCCATCCACCACCTCATGCTCCAGCCCACTGTACTCGCCCTCAAGGTTCTCCCTGCGGGTACAGCAGCAGCAGCAGAAGAAGAAAACTTGCGGGTCAGCTTCGGCTGCGTGGCCACTGCAACACTCTACCTGCAGCAGCAGTGCAACATGGCGTGCAGAAACAGCTGAATTGGCATGCATTGCCAAAGTGAAACCAAAGTCAAACCAAAGTCAAACATCCCACCTAACAACCACAATGTCCAGGTCCTCGCGCCTCACAGGGATGCCCGGCAGCGTGAAGCCGTGCACCGAGATCCCGGTCAACCCTCTTGAGAAAAAGTTAAACCAACGTCAAACAAAAGTCAAACATCGCACCTGATGACCACAATGTCCAGGTCCTCGTGGCGCACGGGGATGCCCGGCAGTGTGAAGCCGTGCACCAGGTTAAGGGCCAACCTCACGACAGAAAGTCAAACCAAAGTGAAACCAAGGTCAAACAACCCACCTGATGACCACGATGTCCAGGTCCTTGTGCCTCACAGGGATGCCCGGCAGCGTGAAGCCGTGCACCAGGTTCACGGTCAACCCTCAAGACAGAAAGTCAAAACAAAGTCAAACCAAAGTCAAACCTAAGTGAAAACACAGTCAAACATCCCACCTGATGACCACGATGTCCAGGTCCTCGTGGCGCACAGGGATGCCCGGCAGTGTGAAGCCGTGCACTAGGTTCACTGTGAGCTCCAGGTCCTTGCGCATCTGCACGTTGAGCGACTGCGTGGAGGTGTTCTTCTTGCTGAGGGGCGTGAACAGCGTGCCCTTGAGGCACACCTGCAGGCAAGGCAGCAACGTACAAGACTTCAACAGCAGCAGCATACAAAAGTGCTAGTGTTCTTCTTGCTGAGGGGCGTGAACAGCGTGCCCTTCAGGCACACCTGTGTTAGCATGGCAGCAGCGTTCAGCACAACAAGCACCTTGAGCACGTGTTCTTCTTGGAGGAAGAGGCGTGAACGCATGCCCTTGAAGCACACCTGCAGGCAAGGCAGCAACACGCAAAACATCAAAGAGCAGCAGCATACAACAAGTGCTGGTGCTCTTCTTGCTTTCACAGCGAGTGAACAGCATGCCCTTGAGGCACACCTGCAAGGTTGAAGGTGTGTGGCGGCAGCAGAGGGCAGCAAGTGAAGCAGCTCACATGCACCACAAACGAAGACCCAAGCCGTGCGACATTACTTCTGTGAGTGCATGCAGATGTTGCCACAGTTGCTGCACCTGCTGCATCTGTCTGACGCTGCAGCAGAAGACCCTGCGCCACACATGCCACAGCAGCTGCTGCTCTGCTGCTGCTGCTGCTGCGTGCTCTGCTGCGTGCTCTGCTGCTTCTTGTGCCTGCTGTCTGCTAGTGCGCCAGCATGCCCGCTGCAGTGTCAGCTGTGCGTGCTCCCCGCTCGGCGACGCTGCAAGGACAGCCGGCAGATGCAGCCTTAGCGCTGAACAGCTGCTGCGCCTATCAGCTTCAACGCACAGCTACTCCACAGTCATGATGCAAAACCCAAAGTCATTTGATTTTCAGTATTTTCAAACTGTATCTCTGCCCACCTTGGTTCTTCCTGATGCTGTCCAGCACCTCTGCGGGCACCTCCAGCGCTGAACATCATCATCAACTTCTGCATTGCATTACTGATAACCTGTGATCGGTGACTCAAGCACGACGAAATGGTGATGAGCCGTGAAACCCCACCTTGTTCTTCCTGATGCTGGCCAGCACCTCAGCACACTACATCACGCTCACCCAGCCACAGCATGATACACTTGCCATCATAACAACATGTAACAGCGCCCACCTTGTTCTTCCTGATGCTGTCCAGCACCTCAGCGGGCACCTCCAGGCGAGTCATACCGTCAGGACTGTGCTGGCTTGCTGGGCGCCTTTTCACTGCAGTGCTTGGCTGGTGCTACGTCTAGAGTTGGGGCTTGAAATGTACAGCATAACAGCCCAACTTGTAGTGTGCTGAGGTGCTGGACAGCATCAGGAAGAACTTCTGCCTGATGGTGGCCAGCACATCAGCACACTACATCACGCTGCCCCAGCCACAGCATGATACACTTGTGATCATAACAACATGTAACAGCGCCCACCTTATTCTTCCTGATGCTGTCCAGCACCTCAGCAGGCACCTCCAGCGCTGAGCATCATCATCAACTAGTGCACTTATCTACTGACCACCTGTGATCGGTGACTCAAGCACGGCCGAAATGGTGATGAGCCGTGAGCACCCACCTTGTTCTTCCTGATGCTGTCCAGCACCTCTGCGGGCACCTCCAGGCGAGGCATGCCGCCAGGCATGGCACCAGACAGCCCGTCAAACCTGAGGGGCCACAGCAGCAGCAATAGCAGCAGCAATAGCAGCAGCAGCAGCAGCAGCGGCACTCAGTGTACTGGAAGGCAGCAACGCGTGTGCAGTGCGTGCGCCTGCAAGCTGCTGGGGGGTGCACCACGTGGCCGCAGGCAGGGTGAAGCTGGGGCCCACAACACACCTCTTGCATGATCTCATCATGTCCTGGGTCACTGAGTAACACGAAACATACAATGAAGAAGCTCTTCAGAGAGACGTGCGACTGCCAAACATGTTCTTGCTAGGTATGCAACTGTGCGCAAGTCACTTCCCCCGCCCCTTGCAGGAGTCCAGGCTGCAGGCTGAGTGTCATGCTGCGCAGCACATGTCCTGTACACGTCCAACCACTGCACTTGCTTGTATACAGGCTGCTGCAAGCCTGCCTTGCTGCACAGCGAACGCCTCCACACGGCACGATTACACACAGCAGCACACACAGTTCCTGCAGCCTGCTGTGCCTGCTTCTGCTGCACAGCTGCGGTCCAGATCGCAGCCCCAGGCGCACCTGTCCCATCTGATAGGTGCTTTGAGCTGATCCACAACCTGTACGACTGAGTTTGTGACCTCAGGGCCGATTCCATCGCCTGGGATAAGCGTGACACGGTGCTCTCTGCTAGCCCCGGGCGTCTGCATGTATGTCATCAGGCCCCGCCTCATCCCCTGATACAACACAAGTCAAAGCAGTCAACGTGAGCCTTGTGAGCGAGGCGTGAGTGCTGTTCGGCTGCTGCTAGGGCTTGGCCTGGTCACGCCTGCTGCGTGCACAGGCCTCCAAAGCGCCAGGCCGGAGGCTTTACCTGTTCTTGCTGCATGGCTGCCACACATGCTCCCGCCAGCTTCGTCAAACTAGACGCGTTCGAGGAGACTGCCTGCAACATGTTGCTGTAGGTGTGCAGAAAGGCCCCTGTATGCTGCCAAACCGACCAAACGAGCTGTCACAGAGCTGATCAAGGCAACACAACGGCCTGAATTGGCTTGCGTGACGTGCAGAACCTGGAATCGGATGGAGGGCGCACTGCTTGAGAGGGTTTCAGTGTCACGTGTTCTCTGCAGCAACGTTTTGTCCTACTTTGTTGCTGAACGCGATAAAGTTGCGAACAACATAGCACTGAGGCATCTGGGCTTCTGGATCGCTATGGTAAACCAAATCCGGCAGTGTCCGTCATTGTTGTGTCCTCTCATAACCCATCAGTTATATGTAAAACTGCCTCTGTGCACTTCCAAAGTTGTTGAAATAAAAAGAAGTCTCCCTGCGCAGTACAAGCATACACATTAGTCACAGGGACATCGGCAGCTGCAGCAGCAGCAGCAGTGCCAGAGATGTCATGCTCGTAGCATTCTTCATTACCCGGCAAACTGCAATGTAAGCGGCTGCATGAGAGGCTGCAAATGCAAGTATGCTGCCATACAGGGTGCTGGATAGCAGCCACTGGTGCTGCGGGCACCAGGTGCATGCACGGAGCATGATGCACATGGCGCATCCATCCAGCAGACAAAACTGCCATGGAACGAGCAGCCACTGGCATAAGTCAACAACCATAAGGTTGAAACAGCCAAGGGCAAGCCTAACAGGTCCGGCAGCAGCCAAGGCTAGCGGGTCAAGCAGCAGCAACAGCAGCGATATGCAGCAGGTCCAGGAAGACACAGCTGCAACCAGCACGCCCTGGAATCCACAGCAACAGCAGCAGAACCAGCAGCAGAACCAGCAGCAGCAGCAACATACGTCTTGTGAATCCGCACCCTACAGCAGCCGCAGTAGCAGAGGTAGAGGTAGAGGTTCAGGGTTGAGAGGCAGGGGCGGCGACAGGCTGCAGCCAGGCACAACAAGCAGCAGCAGCAATGGCTGGGGCGGCACTAATCAAGGCCGTGCTGGCCCCCACCAGCAGCAGCAGCAGCCTCAGCTGCTGTTTCAGGGCAGTAGCGCTGGGCAGGGTTCAGCTGCAGATGAACCTCAGCCTGGCAAAACCCTCAGCGGGCTCTTAATCGCCAAGCTCAGCAACAGCAGAAACCTGCAGGAGCTGGCACAGGTTTTAGAGCAGCACAAAACCGCACTGGGGCCAGTGCACATCAGTGCAGCAATCAGCAGGGCAGCAAGACTGCACCCTGGGCTGCTGGCGCTCCGGCAGCCGCCGCCTTGGCAGCAGCAGCAGCAGCAGCAGCTGACACAGCAGCAGCGGCAGCAGCAGCAGCTGCAGGGTTTGCTGTCCTTGCTGCTGCCGCGCTTTGTTGCGCAGCTGCCGCAGGCATCTTTTGTGGAGGTGTCGTGTGTTGTGGGCGGCCTGGCGCGCATGGGATGTTATAACGCCCCAAGTGATGTCATTGACGCCTTCCTGGATGCTACGCGGCACGCACTGTACGGAAATGACGTGAGTAACAAGGAGCTGCTGCAGCTGGGCTGGGGCTTGGCACGCATGGGGCGGCAACCTGACAGCAGCTGGCTGGCGGCGTTCGAGGCAGCAACACGAGACAGGTGAGGGTGGGCAAGTTGCGTGCATTTGAGGACGACAGAGCGGGTTGGCCACCAACCCTACAGCTATGTGCTGCGCTTGCAGCGCAGGGATTGTGCGCACCAGAGAGTAAAAGCACCCGAATGCGGGCATATTCTGTGAAGTTGTCGCGCACAACGCCCAAGTTGGCTTATGTGCCAGCAGCATGAGTTTCGGCTGCTGCAACCTGCCTGCCTGCCGCGCATGTCCAACATGCTGACACGACTGTGTATCTTTTGCAGCCCTGAAGCTGCCCAGCCTGAAGCAGATCTGGGTTCAAGGTCATAAGTTTGAACATGATACCATGTACGGCACACCGCTGCCACTGCTTTCATGCAGGATGCCCAGCCTCAATCACATTGAAACCGCCAACGTGCTGTTAACAGTCGATTGATTACAATGATGTCTTCAACAGCAATTTAACAGTTTTGGTGCACATCTTCCACACCAATGTGCTGTGAACAGTCAGTTCAACGCAACAATAGTCACAACAGTTTGTAGTGCACACCATTGCCACTGCTCTCCTGCAGGATGGCCAGCTTGAACCACATCGAGGCCGCCAACGTGCTGTGGGCCTTTACCAAGTGGGGCACCCCACCCTCACCTGCCTGCCTGCCGCACCCAAAAACCTGCTGCCTGTTCTTCGGCCCCGTGAAACTTGCCTCGCCTGTAGCAGACAGCACACGAAACTGAATTAGGATTGATTCATCTTGTTAGTTTTAGTATGTGCACCATTCCACACTGCCCCTGCAGGATGGCCAGCCTCAACCACATCGAAACAGCCAACGTGCTGTGGGCCTTTGCCAAGTGGGGCACCCCACCCTCACCCGCCTGGCTGGCCGCATACCTGGCCCACCTGCCGGGACAGCTGCTGGCCCTGCAGCCCCCTGAGCTGTGCAGTGTGATGTGGGCGGCAGCGATGCTGCAGCTGGCACTGCCGGCTGAGCTGCTGGATGGACTGCTGCTGGAGGCGCAGGTGCGTTGGTAACATGACCTGAGTATTTAACGAAGATACGCTTTCAAGGAAGTTTTCGTTGCTATGCTTGAACAATGCACATGTTTTTTTTCATATACGTATGTTTGCATACCTGGCCCACCTGCCGGGGCAGCTGCTGGCACTGCAGCCGCCGGAGCTGTGCAGTGTGATGTGGGCGGCAGCGATGCTGCAGCTGGCACTGCCGGCTGAGCTGCTGGATGGACTACTGCTGGAGGCACAGGTCCGCACTGTTAGTGGCTGTCACTCTCGTGGTTTGTGCGTGCCTGCTGGTTGTTGGCTGCAGCTGGTGCTGGCACCGGTTTTTTCATGCGTATGTTTGCATACCTGGGGCACCTGCTGGGGCAGCTGCTGGCTCTGCATCCCCCGGAGCTGTGCAGTGTGATGTGGGCGGCAGCAATGCTGCAGCTGGCACTGCCGGCAGAGCTGCTGGATGGACTGCTGCTGGAGGCACAGGTGCGTGGGTGTCGGGTCTAGAGGTTGCAGGGTTGTGCAGTGTGATGTGGGCGGCAGCAATGCTGCAGGTGGCACTGCCGGCACAGCTGCTGGATGGACTGCTGCTGGAGGCACAGGTGCATGAAGGTCTCAAGTTTGGGGTTTGGTGCGGATGGTGTGGGTTTATTTCACGGCAGCAATGCTGCAGCTGGCACTGCCGGACTGGACGGACTGCTGCTGGAGGTACAAGTAACAATTGAGGTGAGAAGTGTTAGTGTTCATTTTGTGTGAGTTGTCTAGTTGGTCCAGATTATGCAGGCTATGGTTGCTGCGATGGTGTTGGTGGCTGCTGCTGACAAAACCAGCAAACAATGCGATGCTTGTGTGTGAGCTGGCTGGCGACGCTTGTGACCTGCCTGTAACAAGGGTTTGATGCCTGGTGCTGCTGCTGCTGCTGCTGCTGAGATGTCCAATTTCCCTGCCTGCATGCTGCTGCCCTTCAGGTCAAGTTTGGTGGCTTCACCGGGCAGGGCCTGGGCACACTGGCCTGGTCACTGGCGCGCCTCGACATACGGCCACAACCCTTCTGGCTGCAGGTGAACAGGCGTTGACAGATAAAATAGTGTCCAAGTTGTGATTGAAGTAGTTTGATTGCCCCGGCTGACCTGCGTTACTTGTTGTGCCGCGCTACTGCTTTTACACATACTGCTTTCACTGTGTTGAGGGTAAGGACATGCGCCTGACAGCCCCCTGGCTGCAGGTGGGCAGCTTACATACAAAAGCAGCGCGCGTTCCACGCATGTTTGGAATAAATAGGGCCTGCTGCTGCTGCTGCTGCTGCTGCTGCTGCTGCTGCTGCTGCAGGACTTTGTGCGCCACAGCGGTGTGATGCTGCCGGCCATGGCGGCCATCAAGCGTGACCAGGGCTTCACCAACCTCATCTGGGCGTTGGGCTGCTGGGGGCACACCCCGCCTGCTGCGTGGCTGCAGCAGTACTGCAGGTAGGTGGGCAGGTTTTATTGGCCACCTGTTACAGGTGTTTTGAGGGCTTCAAACAACCTCGTTTATGCGCAGGGCTGCTGTGGACATGCACCTCCACAGGCCTGGCTGCAGCAGTACTGCAGGTGGGTGGGCAGGTTTATCAGCCACCTGTTTGGAAAAAAATTGCTGAGGGCTTCACCAACGTCATCTGGGCGTTGGGCTGCTGGGGGCACACCCCGCCCACAGCATGGCTGCAGCAGTACTGCAGGTAGGTGGGCAGGTTTTATTGGCCACCTGTTACAGGTGTTTTGAGGGCTTCAAACAACCTCGTTTATGCGCAGGGCTGCTGGGGCCGTGCACCTCCCGCAGCATGGCTGCAGCGGTACTGCAGGTGGGTGGGTGGCAGGTTTTATCAGCCACCTGTGTTTCAGGGTTTTGTGCTGGTTGACGTCATCTGGGCGTTGGGCTGTTGGGGGCATGCACCTCCACAGGCCTGGCTGCAGCAGTTCTGCAGGTGGGTAGGCATTTTTATCAGCCACCTGTTCCAGGAGCATTTCTTGGGGCATTTTGGGTGCTCACCAACCTTATCTGGGGACTGGGCTGCTGGGGGCACACCCCGCCCACAGCATGGCTGCAGCAGTACTGCAGGTAGGTGGGTGGCAGGTTTATCGGCCACCTGTTATAGGCGTTTTGAGGACTTCACCAACCTCATCTGGGGGCTTGGCTCTGGGGCATGCACCTCCACAGCCCTGGCTGCAGCAGTGCTGTAGGTGAGTGTGTGGCAGGTTTTCATCTGCCAGCTGTTCCAGGTGTTTTGAGGCCAACTGTTACCTCATCTGGGCGCTGGGCTGCTGGGGCACACCCCGCCCACTGCGCGGCTGCAGCAGTACTGCAGGTAGATACTATGCCATCTGTTTGCTTTATTACCGCATTTCTGGATCCAAGGTCAGGGCATTGTTGGTGTTCAGAATGTCACGTGCTTGCAAGTGCTGCAGTCAACCTGTTGCTGCTGCTGTCCTGCAGGTGTGTCGTGCCTCAGCTGCCACACATGACAGCGCAGGGCTTAGCCATTGTGGCCGTGGGTTTAGCAGAGCTGAACCACGTGCCACCTCAGCAGCTCACAACTTACCTGCTGCTGCTGTTCCACAAGCAGCTGGCAGCAGCAACGCCCAGCCAGGCTGCATGCTTCCTATGGGCCCTGCCTAGGCTGCTGCTGCAGTTGACACACAGCCAAGCAGCAGCAGCAGCTGCTGCTGCTGCTGCTGGTGAAGGCGCAGAGGGAGATGACAGTGCAGGCTTGCTTCTGCAGCAGCAGCAGCAGCAGCAGCAGCAGCAGCAACAGCAACAGAGTGGTGCTGCTGGGTCTCCTGCTGGCGGTTGGTTGCAGCAGCACTGCTTCCTGTTGCAGGTAGGCTGTGGCCTTGGCGCGTGATCTGTTGCGCAGAAGCAGCAGCAGCAGCTGGGCCTCCAGTGAATTTTGAAGTCGCAATC
Organism: Scenedesmus sp. ARA3; assembly: GCA_004335835.1. NCBI lineage: Eukaryota > Viridiplantae > Chlorophyta > Chlorophyceae > Sphaeropleales > Scenedesmaceae > Scenedesmus > Scenedesmus sp. ARA3. Next base: position 43,251 of record RWJK01001911.1, on the reverse strand, counting down.
TCGTCAAACAGTCCTCTGAGGGTGCTGCTGCTGCACGGCCAGATCAGCCATTGGTACACTTCTGATCTCTCTTTGTCTGCTGTTGCATACTCCTTCCTTGACAAGTGTTGTGACGAAAAAGCCCTTGCACTCACAACACATGGGGTGTGTTGACAAAACCAAAACATGCGCCTTGCAGGACATTGCTTACGCCATCCTGCAAGGCGAGGACAAGGTTGCCACCAGCAGGCAATCAGTACAATCCATTGCATTGACCAGAAACACATGGAGCGTTGACCAAAACGTGTATGTTGTGCTTGCAGGACATTGCTGATGTCATTTTGCAAGGCATGGACAAGCTGCCTTACACAGAGCTGGTGGATGCAGCATCAGGGTTTGCTGACCTAGGGTTCTTCCCTGGGGTTCAGTGGATGGACGCACACGAGTCAAACTTAAACCGCCACCTTGACCAGCTGACCACTATTCAAATAAACCTGGTCAAACATGCATACCTGCGGCTGGAGCAGCAGCAGCAGCTGCAGCAGCGGCTGCTGCAGCCGGAGCAGCTGGCGCTGCTGCAGCAGCAACAACGAGCAGCAGCAGCAGCAGGTGCCGCCGGCGGTGTGCAGCAGCAAGCAGCAGCAGGGGAGGCGTGGCGCAGCAGGGTCAGCTATGCGCAGCTGGCGCAGGCTGCTGCTGCGGCTGCTGCTGCCACTGCTGCTGACCTGATGGGGCTGGATGCTGCGAGCCTCGGTGAGGAGCTGCGCTGCATTGCACTGCACCAATGCTTCGATACACTACACCATTATATGTGTGTGACTCCGCATGCAATCAGCCAGCAAAACTGCATTTGCATGCAGGGGGCTGCGCCACAGTGCAGTGCACCCAGCTGCAAAATTGATTGCGTGTCGCTATCTCTGCAGCCTGCCTTTCACATGGCAAAGCGCTGCAGTTGCTGCATTTGCGTGTGCAGTTGTGCCATTGCAAAGAAGGAAATGTTTCTAGCTCGCCCATGTTTGCTACTTGAGGGGAGGGTGGCAGCTAAGAGCAGCTATGTGCAGCTCATCCTGGGTATGGTGTCCCTGCTCACATGCGGGTTGGCTGTAATGCATGACATCTGCTGCTGCTGCCGCAGGAGATGGCGTGTCAGCTGCAGATGCAGCAAGCCAACACGACAACCACAGCAGCAGCAGCTCCGCCAACCGCCGGCTGCAGCCATATGAAGTCAACAGCAACAGCAGCAGCAGGGACAGCAGCAGCATGCAGCAGCGCGGCAGGGGCAGAGGCAGGGGCAGGAAACGTGGCAGGGGTAGAGGCGCAGCAGCAGCAGCTGGTGCGGGCTGGGATGATGAGTACAGTGATGACTATGCTGCATCTGTTCCTGGGTTCCCGGGGTATTCAAACGGCAGGGTCCAAGGGCCAGTTGACGGAGGTTTAAGCATCAATGACAACCCTAGGGAGCTGCCGCAGCTGCCCAGGAAACCGAGAGCAGCAAGGATCCGGCTGCAGAAGATCCGGGAAGCTGAGGCAGAGCAGCAGCAGCAGCAGACCCAGCAGCAGCAGCTGCGGGGGCAGCAGCAGCAGCAGCAAGGAGAATCGCAGCAGCAGTCCCAGCAGCAGCGAAGGCGGCCGCAGCAAGGGCAGCAGCGGGGCAAGCAGCAGCAGCGGTGGCGCGGGCCGCAACCAGGAGACTCTCCATTGGATGGATGACTTTGGTGAATGAAGCGGCTGCTGCGCAGTACCTCAATGTGTACAACAGCGTGTTTTTTGCCTGTGCGGCCTCACTGTATTCGCAATGCACCGCATTCATTGGCTGTGCACCATGGCCCCAGGGTCACGTTGGCACTAGTGCCGGTACCATTACATTATGCATTACATTACATACCGGCATGGCGGCTGTCAAGGCACACAGCTTTACGCTGGCTAGCAGTCTGGATGATGTATTGGGTTCAAGTGGCATCATAGTGGCAGATTGACACTCTCAGTGTGCTTTTAAATTGGAGATTTGCTGAGTGTGCTACATGCACAGCTGTTGGAGGCCCTCTGTACCAGGTACAACATTGTAAAGCGATCATGCTGTTGAGGCTTCGCAAACGAACGCCAGCCATTGAGCCAGGGACAGCTGCATCATGCACAAAGAGCCTGTCCTGTTACCATGTGTAGAGGAGCGGAGCGGAGTCCACTCTTGTGCAGCCGATAACACCTGCATGTGCCAGCATGGTGCCAGCTCGCACCACGGCAAGCGCAGGTGGCTGATCAATGCGCTCGGTGCAAGTGCATTGAAACACATGTCCAGCGCCAATTGCTGCAGTCGTGTCATACGATCATATCATATCTTGATGGCAACTACTGTGGCACACCAGACAAACATAGCAAGAAAGTCAACACAAAGGCGCTACTAGTAGTGTAGGTTCCGGACACCTACTGTACTGCTGCACTGCCAGACCACAAGCCAGGCCGCAGCTTCCTGCTGCATGTTGCTATGCTGCATATGCGTCGACTATGCTACAACCCAAACCACATGAAATAAATGGCTGCTGCTGCACACCATACGTAAAATGCTAGCTGCAAGCATTACGCAGTGTGGCTGCAGCTGCCAGGTGCCGTGTGCTGCAGCCTTTAGCCTGTGCGATAGAGGTTGCACAGGTACTGCCAGTTGCAGCAGCATGCTGCCATGCCCTACACGACGCAGTGGAGGCTAGGTGGCATTGACCACTTGCTGCTGCTGAGCAGCGTCCACCATGCATCACAACCAAGACCACAGCCGCAGCAGTGAGCTTGGCGCAGCATCGGATGACTCACTTGCTGCAAGCCACCTGGTGTGTAGCTGCACCAGCACGCTGCAATGCCAACTGAAACAGACCATCAGCTGTTTGCACATGCCCCCGGTGGTACTGCTGCAACACGCAACGCCCACAGCAATTGATAAATCCAGGCGACAGGGTCGAGCTCTGCCACTCGGCACTCCCTGCTGCTGCTGCTGCTGGCCGCATTCAAAGCGCCTCCTGCAAGTGCTGCTGCCTGTGCTGCAGACCGTCCATTCTATAACCTGCCAAGTGGTGCGCTGCGGTGCTGTTGCAGCGGTTCCTGCAAGCACTTGCTTGCAGCCTGCGTTTGTGCAAACGCAGCTGCTGCTGCTGCTGCTGCTGCTGCTGCTGCTGCTGCTGCTGCCGGCTCAGCCCAGGAACAGCAGCTGGCCCACGGTGGGTCGTGGCTTCGTGAACAGCATGCCAGCCACTATGATGGCGGGAATGAAGCCGTAGTGCACGATAGGCTGCAGGACAGACAGAGCAGGACACACTCGCACCAGATGGAGCAGCAGCATTCAGCTTCAGTACAGCTTGGCATGCTGCTGCGAATGCAGGCACGCCAATGGCTCCACAACAACGGAAGGCAATACTTGTACTGATTGACTGACGTATTACCCTGCAGGCAGATAAGCACGCTGTTGCCTGCAGACAGCTGCAGTGTGCTGCTGCTGTACCAACCTTGCCATACTCTGCGACCAGCCGCTGCGCCTCGTCCAGATACTTCTTGAGGTCCTGCGTGCCAGGCATGGCTGCTACGTGTGTCGAGCTATCAGCACGCGTGCCAGAGATCAGACCCGATGTTGCAGCAGCCTTAACAGACGATACGCTAATGTGCACCAGTTGCTCAGCAACGTTATTGCAATGACAATGTTTTCGTTGCTAGCCGTATGCATTGCCAGTTGCTTGCCACCCATGACCCAAAGTTGTGGTTCACCGGATGAAATTCCCTGTGCTGCAGGCTGGAGCTAGTGCCCTACAGTCAAGTGCCACTGTTGCGCAAAGAACCAGCACTTGAGATGTGCGAGATCCCACAGTGCTATATACTATATTGCGTGCATCTACTAGACTGCTGTGGACAGCAAAACACGCCTTGCTCTTGAATCAGTGGCACTTGTACTGCCAGTACTGCCATGCATTGCCTGGCCAAGTGGTGAGGTGCACAAGCACAGCAGAAGAAGCCTGAGCGTACTTCCTGCTACAAGCGCCTGATGTGCTGGATTCAGCCACAGTGAGCTACTTGCTCACATGCGCGTCCACTGTTATGCAGCCACAAAGCACTGGTTAACTGCCGACAGGCATGCATGCAGTGTTCCCACACGTAACAGGGTATGAGCACAAATATATGGCCTCCCAGGTTCGGGACCACACATGTAGTTGCCCAAGATCTTGAGAGTGACATTTCCACTCTATACATCCAGGAGCAGATTGAAATGACGACAGGCGGTCACGACAAGCTTATCTGCCAACCTGTTGCTTGCTCAACACTACTTCAGCCCCTGTGTTTCAAGTCGCAGGCGCTGCACACACTGCCCCGCCTTGTGGGCCGCACAGCTTGCGCAGCCGCTTGCACGCTGAGCTATGCTGCTGCCAGTGCGCCTCCTGGCACTGCCGGCTGCAGTAGCGCGTGCCGCATGCGCCGCATGCCTTGACTGCTGCAGCAGCTTCTGAGATGCCATCCCAGCACTGGCAGCTGGGGTTGTTGCACACCTCGGGCAGTGGCACTGCTGCTGCTGCCACCCGGCAGAAGCGCAGCACCTCCTGCAGCAGGTCATCTGCACACGCTGCATGCTGTGACTGCTGCTGCAGCGCAGCAGCGTTAGGCTGCAAGCTGCTGGCTGGTGGCGCTGGCGCGCTGTTGATGCTGCTGACAGTGCTGCTAACAATTGTACTGGCCGTGCTGCTGCTCGCATTCATGTTGCTTGAACGGGAGTCATGACTTGTACCGTATGCGGTGTCCTGGGTGCTGACGCTGGCGCTCTGAACTGGCGCTGTGTGCTGGTGTGCAAGCGCACAGCTCTGCTGCAGCCTATCCACTGCTGCGACTAGCTTAGGTATTGTATGCAGCTGCAGCAGGTGCGGCCACGCCACGGCAGTGGCTGCTGGGTGCTGCTGCAGTGGCTGCTTCATAGCTGCCTGCATCACTGTTGACATGTGCGCTACTAGGTGAAGTCCGGCGTCCTCAGGCCCAACAGGGCTTGCCCCAGCAGTGCTGCTGCGCTGTCGGAACACAACAGGATCAAATGGGGGTTGCTGTTCTGCGTCTGCTGTTGACTGTGCATGGCTTGCATTCAGCATGCCCACAACTGTGGTGCCTGCAGCGCCTGCAGCTGCTTCCAGCGTAGTTTGAACTGCCACAAACGACCTTGCTACTACCAGCATCAGCAGCCTGGTGCTGGCTGCCTGCTGGGCGCTGCTGCTGCTGCTGCTGCCCCTGCCTATCTCCTCGTTAAGCAAAAGCTGAGCAGCAGCCACTGATGATGCCACTGGCAGAAGCACGTGGCACAGTTGCTGGCACATCAAGTTTATGCATGCACCGCATGTGCTGCAGCTGCTGCTCAGCACTCCTGGCTGTTGTTCATGGGACTGGTTGTGCCCTGCCACAACAACCACCTCAGTGCTGCCACAGGTTGTTCCTGGTGCAGATGTTTTGGTTGCTGCTGCTTTGCTGCTGGAGCCATCACAGCTGTGGCTGCAGTCACACAGTGGCCGTATCTTGCTCAACCCAATCACTGCTGATGCCAGTGCAGCAGCAGCCGATGGCTGCGCCAGCAGCTGCAGCATTACAGCTGCTGGTTGGTCAGCACCATCCCACAGCTCCCTTATTGCCATGCTGTGTGCTGCCGAGTCCATCCCACAGCGACTGCTGCAGTCCAGCAAACCGAAATAAAGCATGGGTTGCGCAGCCGCAAGCGCCCTGAGGTCTGCAGACACAACACCCAAATCTTGTCAGTATGCTGTTGCTTTGTGTGCAGGTGGTTGACGCAACTAGTGGCTATCCTGTTGCTGTACATGGCTGCGACAGGTAACACGTGCTGGGCCTGTGAGGATGCCGCCTTGCAGCTTGCGCTAACGATCATGCTTGCACATTGTTTACTGTGGTTGGTTACACAAGTGACAGCAGTAATGTCATGCAAGCAGCAGCATCAGAATTGCAGCTGGGGACAGCCTGTGCCATGTCGCTCTGACAGCTTTGTCTTACCCTCTGGTGTGGATGAGTACATTAGTCGATCCACTGCTGTCTCAGCCCAGTAAGGAGCTTCATCAGCCCAGGACTTCGCTGCTCTAGACTGGTGCTCTGTTGCCAGTGCAACTTTGGCATGCTGCACTTGCAGCATTGACAGCTGCAGCATCTGCACTCCCGCCCTGTCCTTGCTACAGCTGCCCTGCCCATGGCACATGCCCATCGCTCCCGTCCGTGCGCTTAACAGCCAGTTCAGGTCACTGAGCAGGCTGTAGTGCGCTGACAGGGAACTTTGCTGCTGCTGCTGCTGCTGCTGCTGCTGGCCCTGCTGCAAGCAGCAGTGCTGCAGCTGCATTGCTTCTATAATGAGCTCAACGCTTCCAGGCAGCGCCGCCTGCGCCGCCAAAATCCGCAGCCCACATCCTCGTGCTTCAGGATCTGCGACGAGGCACTCAGAGCCACCAAGTGTGCACAACACCGCTCCCAAGCCACTGTGAACAAGATGCGCCAGCTGAGATGAGTCCAGGTCGCCCCATATGTGCCGAAGGCAGCAAACATACACTGAGCTGGTGTCACCAAGCAGCTGCTGTAGCAGCTGCTCGTGTGCAACAGCCACATCTTGCAGCTGCACTTTGAGCGGCTGCCGAGGTAGCAGGGATCCTTGCAGCGGCCGCATGCACTGGCGCTGTGCTTGCTGCTGCTGCTGCTGCTGCTCACCATTGGATCCTGCAAGTCCCTCCTTTGTGGCTAGCTGTTCACGCCACATGCTGCATGCAGCAGCAAGCAGCTGTAGTGCGGGCTCAGCGGCAACTGCTGTTAGCCCGGGGAAGGCCGTTGCAGCAGCAAACCAGTCCTTAGCTGCATCCGCCCCTGCTGAATTGCTGGCCTGCCACATCAGGCTGTTGGCTGCTTGGATCAACTTCAAGTGCAGCCACACAGCGTAGTACTCAGTGCTAGCCAGCAGGTCGTCACGGCTGCTGGTGTGCTGCGTGCTGCTGCTGGCACTGCTGCTGGCGTTACTTTGGTGTAGGTCTGAATTGCTGTTGTGTTTAGCCAGAGCCTTGACACACCCGTGGGCCTGCTGCAGCAATGGCTCCAAAGCTGCCACAAAGCAGGGCCACTCACTTGGGCACTGGCTAGCCCTTTCTGCACAGTGGCCCAGCAGGTTGCAGTACCTTGCAAGGCTGGCTGAATCCACCAGCATTTTCTCGGATAGTTCTGCCAGCCTGCCAGGTGCGCTGGCAAACATACCTGCACATCAGGTAGCACAATCATCACCATTAGCAGGTATGTCCTTAACCCGCAATGTTTTATTAGCTCGGTTGCACAGCTGGTCACCACACCTGAAAGGTTTGTGTAGCCCATTGCACGGCTAACTACACGCGCTCTGTGTCCTGTACCTGCATTTTAAGCAATTGCCACAGCAGCCTGTCGGACCCTACCAACTCCATAGCACGTGCTGGTGCAAGAGAACCGAGTGTCTGAGTGCAGCGTTGCTGCCATAGCAAGTCTGGCAGTAATGGCGTGTCTGTCTGCGTGTTCAGCTGACCTGGCACCCCCTTCCGTCTCACCTGAGCTGTCCAAGGCATGCGCTGCCGCGTTAATCTGAGCATCAGTACTGCACCAGGTGCTGCCCGGCTGCATATCAAGCAGCAATGAGAGTAGGGTGACAGACGTCTGCCAGATGGTCTCATACAGAACAGTTCGTGCGCCCTCACTGCTGCTGCACCTGCTGCTGCTCTCAATGTTGCTTCTCATCTTGTGTTGCTGGGTCCACTTTGCTGCCATCGCCACGGCGGCAACATCCTCACTGCTGTACGCCTGTTTGTGCTGCAGACACGCCTCCACTGCAACCATATAGGCATGCAGCAGCAGCACACACTGGCTGAGGCGGCTCGCATCCTGCATTTGTTGCGCACCAAGAGGGTGCTGCTGCATCATGACAACCACTTCTGGCAGCTGGCAAAACTCTTGAAACTGCCTGCCTGCTGCCTGCACTGCTGCAAAGGGGTCCGTGCTGCTCCCATCAATGAAAGCCCCAACAAGCGCTGGCATGTCTGCTGCTGCGTGCTGTATAGCTGTGTGAGCACATGCCATTTCTTCAGCTGCGTACTGCCACTGCACTGATGTTGCAGCATCATAGCTGTGTGTGCTGTGCTCGAGCGCACGCTGAGTATTCTTCAGCCCTTGCAGTGCCAGTGGATGTCCTGGGTGCATCTACAGCAGCCAAGAGTAATTCTGCAAGCATCATGCCAGCAATTGCAGTAACTTACTCATCAAGCAAACAGCGAGTGCAGTGACACCGCGTGCTATGCTCGCGGCTGTTGGAGCTGCAAGCTGTTGACTACAAACTGATCAGGCTTCGGCTACAGGCACTGCACACACTGTCACGATCTACTGCAAGCACATGCAAGTATGGGCTCACAAGCAGCGCGTTGCCATGGTTTGCAAGTGCTGCGTTTGCCTCCGCCCTGCGCATCAGCGCCTTGGCTCGCAAAGCGCGGCTGCTGCTGGTGCCGTAGCAGCTCAACAATGTCATGGGACCTGCAAACGCAAGTGGCAGGAAGAGTAGCTGTTTAAATGTGAATGGTACATCAGTTTCCTACAACTGACCAGCCATACAGAGCCAGGTACAACTGGCAAAACGCTGTATGCTGCGATTGAGGTGCTGCAGCTGAGGTGCTCCCTTGGAGCTGCCAGGCGCCAGTGGTGGCAACCAGTGGTGGCAAGTGGAGCTTGCAGGAAACCACCACCAAACAGGTGCGTGCGCATCTGTGCCTTTGTGAACTGCAGGTGATTGCTACTGCTGTTGTGACCATGTGAATGGTGGAGCCCGGACAGCCTTGTCGTGTTTCAAGATGCAGCGGTTGCAGCCCTGCAGGGGCGGCAGCTGCCAAGCCCACCTGCAGCCTTGCACAGTAGCGTCAGGGCTTCATTGCAGTCCTGAATGGCCGCCTGCCACTGCTCCAGCTGCAGGTGTGCTGCAGCCCTGTTGGTGTAGGCAGGCACTGAGACAGGGTCCACTCGAATGGCAGCAGTGTACTCCTTGATGGCCAGTGCGAAGTTGCCAGCACTGCAGGTGCGCATCCAGTTGAGGTTGTGAACCAGCGCAGCCGAAGCCATGCTAGGCCAAAGGTACCTGTTCACACCACGGCTTACGCCTGCAGCGGCCTACACTAAAGTTGTTGAGCTCTCAGCAGGGTACACATGAACACAGCCCAAAGCCTCAGCAAAGTCATGCGCACATTCCGTTTGGACATATGTTGGCAGCACACTCACCTGAAGCATTTGTTTCCACTGATGCGCAGCTTCTCAGCCCTGTCCTGGTCCAGTGCAAACGATTGGCTGCTGCCTGCTGCTGTGCTGTCACTGTGTTGCTGCTGGTCTGCCACCTGCTGATCAGAGACTTCTTCTTCATCGTCTCCTCCAAAGTGCACCAGCAGTGTACTTGGGCCGTTGCTGCCACCTGTGCTGCCGCAGATTTGTTGCCTGAGCTGCACAGCAACTTCCTGCAGCATCTGCTGTCGATACTTGCTGTAGGAGCGTGCATCTGTACTGTCGAAAGGCAGTGTTATTGTGATTTGGGGTCATTCTGCTGCGTCTGCTGCTGTTGGTCTTTTGCCCCTTGGCTTCTTTCTGCTGGAATGTGCACCTTGTAGCTGTTAGGCAGGCCCATGGGTTCAACCGTTGCTGGGGCAACCACCGCTGCAACATCAGTGCGACCCTTGGGCAGTGTGTCCTGCAAGCAGGTAAGCTGGTGGTAAGCACCTGATAGGAGGGTAGCAAGCGCTGAAGCTGTGCAGAACGTGCAGCTGGTGGCATACCTTGGCATGCATGCTGCAACACAGCTCTGGCTTAGCACTGCTGGTGTTGTGCCTCCCTGGCGTGTGAGGGCTTGCCCATGGTTCTATTATGCATGGAGGAAGCGCAGTGATTGTAGGGACCTCAAATCACTGTTTTAGCTTCTGTTCGTGCCGCTTCTACTGCCTGCGCAACAGCGTTAGCCTTTGCAGTTCGGCGTGTGCAAGAGTCGGGAGGGTCACAGCCCTGAGAGTGGTATTCTAGCTAGCCACAAGCGCAGCAGTTGTAGGACCTGCCTCAATGCTATCGTTGCAAATTTGCAAGACACTAAACATTTTGAACCGAGTCTGCAAACCCTAAAACGGTCAAAACCCCTCTCGACTCCAATCAGTTCCCCTCATCGACTTGTGGGTTATTTCTCGCTTCAAGCAGCAGGTCATTGTCACGAGTTGTGGGAAAACACTCAGGAACGTCCGGTATCGCAAGGCAAGCACGGGTCCAGCCGTCTAGGGACAGCAGTCAAAGACACCTTCACCACTGGTTGGCCATCTTTTCACCTGTGTGAAGCTCTGCAAGCAAAAGTGAGCACCTTGGGCACCGCATGCTTTGGCTCCTGCAACTGCCCTTGCATAGCACCCTGGAATTAGAGCCGGGGCTCTCATACATATGCAGGTGCAAGGCATGAGACGCATGCAGGCACTGGCGCAGTACTGATGCATAAAAACAAACAACCGTAAACACAGTGACAAAGGCATCTGAGGTATACTGCAACAGCCTTTAAGTGCACGTCAAAGCAGGTCTGCAGCAAAATTCAGCCCGGTCTAGCCAGTTGGCAGGCTGGCTATGTATCCTCCCTGTTGCTGGCATGTCTGCACATATACAAGTTATCCAGCCAAAGATAGCGGAATCACGCTGGGCTGATGATGCAACTTCACTTGGATGCTCCAAAGCCATCCTCTTTCGCAACTGTTACGTACACAACATTGGCCCCGCCACCACTGCTGCCAGCTTTACCATATGCTTGGCAGTCCAGTTCTGCCTGTTGCTGCTGCTGCTGCCGCCCCTCCTCACACCCGTCACCACCCTCCCCATCACCGCTGTTGTACACTACACTCGCCAGCAGCAGATGCTTCCGCGCAGCATGCACCCCACGCGCCAACCCCTTGAACAACACAGGGTTCAGCACCTGACCCAGCGGCAAAACCCTGACAACAAACTGTGCATGGTACAGGTTGGGGTCCCCTGGATATGCCAGGAAGTCTCCTCCAAACTTGCTGCCGCTTGTCAGGAAATATCCACGGGAGTGCAGGTCTGCAAACACTGCCATGCGCAGCCGCTGCTGCTGTGTGTGGGGAAAGCTCCACTGCACTGGCTGTAGGGTGGTGGGCTGTATGCTGCCTGCTACGCTGCTGCTGTCTGTTTTGCTGCTGCTGTCGCCCTGACCTGCACGCGCATCAAGCAACAGGGAGCACATGACAAACCCCAGTGCTGTCAGCGTCAGCAGCAGCAACATTTGGTACTCCCACGTGTCATCTCCATTGTGTCCACATATGGCAAGTGCGTCGAGCCTCAGCTGCAGGCGGGTACAGCATTGCCTGCCACCAGCTTCAACTGAGCAGCAGCTGCAGCAGCAGCGCCCACAGTGATGGCTGCCAGTTCAGGCCTGGCCACTCCAACAGCATGAGGCCCATGCACATCAAGGTTTCCTGCAAGCAGCGCAAGCGTCACTGCCTCTCACCTGCTGGTGCTGCTGCTGGTGCTGCTGCTGCTGCTGCTACTGCAGATGCAGCCGCCTGCTGGGCTGTCAGGGGCAGCTCAAAGCTGGTCCCAGAGGCTATGGCAGCCTGCCAGGGCGGTACAGGGCCCCTCCGCTGCTGCTGCTGTCGCTGCCGCTGCCGCAGTTGCTGCTGTTGTAGCTGCTGCTGCTGCATCTGTTCCTGCGTCGGTGGTGGCAGGCCATAGTAGGCTGCATAGTATTCATCATACCGCTCGGCGTCGCGTGCTGAGAAATCTTGTGCACCGGAGTGCTGCTGCTGCTGCTGTATGCTTGGCGGCTGCTGCTCGTTTGCTAACGGCTGCTTCGCGCATGTAGCTGCTGCTTGTTGCTGCTGTGCTGCTGTCCGGCCTGTTGGGAAGCAGAAGCAGGTTTGGTACAGCTGCACCCACCCTGCACGGCACAACACACCGTTGCAATCAGGCCACATGCCACTCTAAGCATGCGCATCAGCACACAGAAGTTTGCTGTCATGGGCAGCATACCATGGCCAGTTAGCCTCTCAAGCCACTCAAGCCACTCTCAAGCCACTGACAACCGCCAGGCTGCTGCTGCCAGTGCAAAGCACGTTGGCTTCACAATAAGCAAAAGAAGCGTGTTGCAGCTGCTGCAGCATAATCGGCTGGCCGCACCTGCTGCCAGTGCCAGTGTCACCTCCTCGGGTGACAGCTTGAGGGGCAGCCCGCCAACAGAGACCTGGTTCTTGAAGCCTGAAGGGCATGCAAGCATGGGCGGGATCACAAGGCTGTTGTAAGCGGATGCAGATCTGGTCAGGACATGTAATGAGGTGTAGCAAGCGGCGAGCCTCCGAGCCTTGCCGTGCACTGCTGCCGCAAGGAGTCCTGCAGCTTGCAGGAGTGGCCACGTGCATGTGCCAGCATTGTCTTAGTAACATCGCATGGACACGCCGAAGTTCCTGCTTGAATGTCTTGCCTGAGGTCGCTGCTGTATGCATGGCTGACATGTTTTGTGTATTGTGCCTGTTGCTGCTGCTGCTGCTGCTGCTGCTGCTGCTGCTACTGCCTCTGCTACCCACCTGTGATGCCACCAACCATGCAGCCCACTAGTCGATGCTCCAGTCGCAGCTTTAGTATATCTGCAAACACATTGCCAATTGTTCAGCTGCTGCTGCGGTCTCCGAATTTAAGAGCCCGCCCTGCGCTCCGATGCTGCTGCACACCTGGCACACTCCACACTAGCCCGTGGTCGCCGACGATTTGAACATGTATCGTTTGTTTGTCATGTTCCACTTCCATCCGTCGTCCGAGCAACCGGCTACACGCAGCTTGCCGGCACGGGGAGTGATTGACAGCAGTGAGGCAGCAGCACTGCAGTGGCACCCAACCTAAGGCTGTTTTCCTATCAGCACGTGCAATGGTAGATACTCATACAAGGAACGTAAAATTCTTCACGCAGTGTGCGCTTGACTTTGGCTTACAGCTGCTGTTGAGCAGGAAATGTGCAGGAGCTCCTGCAGGCCAAGCTGGGCCTGAACCCTAGCAGTCAAACGCATTGACCAGCAGGCACCATCGTGTTACAACGCCCGAAGCCTTGACAAAGCAGTCACCAAGCAGCAAACATTTAGAACTGTCGACGTTGACATGCAGCCACACGCTGCAAGAAGGCAGCAGCGGTCAAAAGTCGTGGCACATGTACATATGCAGTCATCATGCCAAGCACCGGCCAAGCGAATGCACCTTCGTCACTGTTGTGCTGCATGCCAAGCACGATGCTGCGCTCACACACAGTGCACTACTTCTTCTGGCTTCCACTGCCCAGCACCCAGCTGCAATGCAAGGACTGCATCAGCCATGCAGCTGCAGGCCTCTGCCACAGCTGTGGTCCGCACAGCACCCCACAGCAGACATGTCTGCCAAGCATCACACTGGTGAGCTGTGAAATGACAATTTGCTGTAATCAACTGCTTGACCTAGTCAGCTGCACCTGCCGCAGCCCTGTCAGCACCCCCACCAGGCCTCCATGTCCTGCTGCTGCCTCCACGGCTCTGGCCGCGCATCCAGCACTGCTGTGCCGCTGCTGCTGTTGCCAGCCACAGCAGCATGCCTCTCCAGCCGCACAAGGCTCCAGCCAGGCAGCAGCGGCTGCTGCTGCTGCTGCTGCTGCTGCTGTGGTGCCTGTGCTGCCGATCCTGTGCTTTGAGTGGGTGTCTTTATGGTATGGGTGCAGGGGCCTGCTGGCAGCACATCTGCAGGCCCGTCTGCAGCAGCTGCTGCTGCAGAGTCCGGCACAGGTGGCAGCCGTGCCAGGAGCTGCTGTAGGCGGGGGAGCACTGCTGCTGCTGCATCCAGCAAAAATCTGCCAGCATTGCTGCTGCTGCGCAACCTGCTGGCGTCACTGATTGTATCTGCAATCGGTGCCGCTGCTGCCACGGCTGCTGCGGTTGCAACTGCCTGGCCCCCCGCACCTACATAGCAGGCAGTGCAGTACAATATTGGTGGGTCCATGCAAGCACTTTCTCAAGGTAGCACAGCAGCACATGCCCAGAATAGCATATGCGAAAGTAAGGTCGAGATGCGTCCTTGTGCTCGAAGTTGTAGCCATCGAAAGTTCATAGCACATGCTGGACCGGTGTGAAGAACTGCTGCTGCTGTATGGTTGCTGCCGGCGCATACCAAGGCATACCTGCTGGTTGCGGTGCAGAAAGCGCGAAGGTGCCTTGCTGCCAGTCAACATCCAGCACAGCTGCCCCAGCTGCAGCTGCCTCTGCACTGCAGCAGACAGCAGCGCTGCTTCTGGCCACGACGCCATTGCTGCTGTTGCTGGTGGTGGTAGCTGTGGCAATGCCTTTACAACTGCCGGGCAGCTGCGTTGCCGTGCGCTGTGTGCTGTGCACTTGACACCAGCCGCCTGCAGCTGCATCAAACGCTGCCTGCTGCTTCTGTAAGCCAGCGTCACACATGCCACCAGCTGAACACGCACCCTTGTCTGTGACACCACCTCTGCCTGCATCAACCACAGCTGCGCTACCTAGCCTGCTGCCGCCGTTGATGCCACCAATGCTGCCAAACTGTCCAGATGCCTTTCTGGCGCTGCCTGGTGAGCTGCCAATCCTACTGCAAGCACTGCTGCCACTGCCGCTGAGCCTGCAGGCTGTATGTGGGCAGCTGAACCGTTGCTCACTAACCCCCCTGCCCAGGATCCAGTCCCTCATGAAGCTGAGAGGGCTGCTGCTGCTGCTCCTGCAGTGCTTTGCCTTGGCTGCTGCTGCTGCTGTTGGTGTGCCTGGATTGCTCAGGATGTAAGACTGGGGCGTGCTGGCTGCGCCTCGTTTACTTACTGGGCTGCTCCGGCCTTGCTGCAGCAGCACGTCAGCTGCTGCTTCTGCAGATGCATCTTCCTTGCAACCCGTGTGCCCGCACAGCAGCAGCTGACGCAGCTGACGTGGTTTGCTAGGTGTTGCTGCAGGTGTGCCATTGACGTCAGTCTCGCTGAAAGCGCTGACAGCGCTGTTACGCCTGCTCGGCACTGCCAGCCGCAGTTGCGGCAGCTGTGTGTTGTACTGCTCTTGCCGCTGCTGCTCTGGCTGCTGTTGCTCGCTGCTGCCTGCTGCAGCAGCAGCTGCTGATCCTGCTGCCATGACACCAGGCAGCTGTGAAAGGCCCAGCTGCTGCTGCAGCACACTGCCGTGCTCCTTCAACAGCTGCTGTGCGCAGGCTGCAACAGCACCCACCACGTCTGACACGGTTGTGGCAGCAGCGGCCGGTTCCTCACCTGCTGCTGCTGCTGCTGCTGCCACTGCTGGATCCTGCAGGCGGTCTGACACGACCATCAGGGTATAGACCCCTAAGCAGACAACAATCACGCTACACGGCTGAACCATAGTGCCTGCCGCTGCTAAACTGCACCCACTCTCACCCTCTGCACTGCCTGCTGCTGCTGGGGAGTCAAATGCCTCCAGCTGCTGCCGCATCTGGTCAACCAGGCACGTCTGCTGCTGCCGCTGCTGCTGCTGCAGCTCCTGCACACTCAAAATGGCTGACAAACCCTGTCCTGCAGGCCCTGCTGCTGCCACTGCTAGCGCTCTGCTGCCAACACAGCTACCGCTTTTGCTGCATCCATGGCCTGCCGCCAGGTTTATATAGCCATGCTGCAGCAGCAGCGCTGGCGGGTGGTGGGCTGTGCGGCTGTGCAGGCCTAGAGACCAGGCCAGACCCCACAGCCGCTGAGCAGTCCACGGCCGCACGCTGCTCAGCAGCAGACAACCCCTGCAGCAGCACAACAGAAGCGGCTGCATGCTGCTGAGAGCAGACGGCTACGCTTGGGTGCTGTACTGCAGGTGCAGATAGTTGCGCAGTGTGCGCTGAGCAGGGCCATGCATAGATAGATTAGTGCTGCTGTACGCTGTGAACTGTGGTTAGCGCGGAATGCTGCTGCTGCTGCTTCTCTGCATGATGGCTAGTAGGGTCAGCCAAGCTCACCTGGCAAACAGACAGCAGCTTGGCCGCATCAACAGCTGCTGGTGCTCCAAATTTGGCCCAGACTGTGCTAACGGCAACCAACCTGGCAACTGCTGTGTCAGTGATGACAGCTTTGCCCACAGCTGCTGCTGTATCTGCTGCGGCAGGTGCACTGCTGGCAGGCCAACAGAGAGCAGCAAACGTCCGGCTGCTGGCTGCTGCAGCAGCAGAGTATGCAGGGGTACCATCAGCACTGGCAGCAGCTGCAGCAGCTGCTGTGAACACCAAGGTGTGAGCTGCACTCCTGCAGGACAGCAAAAGGTGAGGGTTTGCGCCGTGTCATATGTGTCTTTTAGGTGAGTGTTGCAGCTACTTCTTTTGAACTATGATGCCTGGCAAGCGACAGTTCAGCTTGTGTGCACGGAACGCATGCGCTGTAACAACATGATTGTGGGCATAGAGTGTCAGTGACTGGCCCCTGGGCTTTGATATCAACAAAGAGCACAGTATGTTCAAAAGCATACGCAGCTGCTGCCAGAGTAGCTGCTTCAAGCCTCACCCACGCCACTTGGCTGTTGCTGGAGCCAGCCTGATAGGGGTCCCAGTAGACATAGCAGCATGTGCACCATCCAAAGTGCAGCAGCAGTGGCTGCTGCGCTGCAGATCTGCCCTGGCAGCAGCTGCACCACCAGCAGCTCCTGCAGGACAGCAGCAGGCGCTAGTTAATGCGGAGTGGAGGTGATAGAAAGGGCAAGCAAACTTACAAGTATACGCATGGAGAGGGTAACAATCAGAAACTTTACGGTGTGTTGTAGCTGCAGCTATCACCATGGCCTGCCATTACGGATGGCCAGCACCTACCCGTGTATGCACAAAGGTGATGCGCAGCGGCGCCCCGCTGTCTGTCCGTGACAGCAGCATGGACTGCACCTACAGGCCAGCAAGGATGCAAATAGTTTTACTAGGTTCCAATCTAGTAGTAAGCGTTTTATACGGGTTGAAAAAAGGATGCCACTTATCCACACATGCCCAGCCTGCAGCATCTGAAAGCAGTACTTCTGCTGCTGCTGCATCGCACCTCCTGCCCTGCAGCAGCTCGGCCAGCTCCTGCAACAGCTGTAGCGAGGTTCTTCAACTTGTCAACATTCACCAGCCCAGACGGACGCGTGTAGCTGAACAGCAGCTGCAGCAGAAGAGAACGTGAATTCGGGCCCGCCAAAACTGAGTCTCGTCACCCAGAGGGCCAGCACGCTCACGTTGTCGTTCGTGTTATCTGCATCTGATTCATCGCAATGTTTCGAGCTGATCAGCAGCAGGCCAGCTGATGGAACATCCATGTCAACACTGCTGAGCTGGCGATGCCAACATTTCACCAGGTGGTGTCTGCAGAAAACGCGCACAGGGGCCGCTAGGAGTGCATATGGCAAAATGCACGCTTAGCACAGTGACTGCCAACCTCATACTCCTGGCTGCCGCTGGATTAGTTTGAACCACGATGAGGATGCTGTGTTATAACACCTGCCAGTACAGTGTACCTGTACTGCATGATCATCAGATGATGAGGGCGGTGCAGAACACAGAGGCAAAAGTTGCTGAACACAGCCAGCGTGCTCCCGCTGTCGCGTAAGGTGAAGAGGTTACATCAATGAGTCACAGCAGAACATGTCAAATGGATGTCCACGCCAAGCACTGCGCACTAGACAACCGCACTGTGGCAGGCTACTGCATGCATGCGCTAACAACCATTACCCACATGATTGCAAGCACATGACATGTACAGTAAGCCCAACGACGCTGTAAATGTTCTGAGCAACATCACCATAGCAGCTTTGCACAAGTCACCGCTGCATTCTGCTTGGCACACGCAACGCGCATCCGTTGCTGCACTGCATGTTTGCAGCAGAGCAATCGGCTGTACAGAAGCAGCAATAACCAAATAGGGTCCCGCCAAACTGCCAAGAGAGCACATGCAGGATCCACTGCTGTCTCATAAACTTGCAGCTTGCAGGAACCAGGTGCTGCATGCATCACGCCAGCTGCCAGCTCAAGAATCCCAATCAACGTATGTACGGGTCTGCCTACAGTCCTAATCAACACACACACCGTCTGGTCTTAGCACACAATCTGTCACACATGTCAATGTAACATGTTATGTAACATGGTTTAAGCGGACTCCTCGCGTGCCAGGGTCTTGCTGTCCATGGCCAGGCCCATGATGTTGAGGCCGTTGTCAACGTAGCAGCAGTGGCCGGTGATGGCGCTGGCCAGAGGGGACACCAGGAAAGCAGCCACGTTGCCCACTTCCTGCAAGCAGGAGCAAGCAGCAGGCAGGCAGGCAGGCAGGCAAAGTGTTGAGTGCAGTTCAACGCAGGCGGGGACAGGCGTGACGGCAAAGCACGCAATTATGGCAACTGTGTTGTTCCCTGGGTCCGTGCATGCGTAGAGGTGTCGAGGCAGTTGTTGCTGTTGAGGCAGTTGTGCACCACAGCAGCGAACACCGCAAAGGCACGCTCAGCAGGCCCCATTTTCTCCCACCCAGCAATGAACCAGACCCTCAAACACCCTCGCACCTGTGCCGCCAGCTCCTTCTGCACGGGCGCGTTGGCGTAGCTGTAGCGGATCATGTCGTCGATGAAGCCGATGGCCTTGGCGGCACGGCTGCCCAGGGGGCCTGCGGAGATGGTGTTCACGCGCACCTGCAGCAGCAGCAACAGCAGCAGCGCCAGCAGCAGTTGAGCTGTGTAAAGAAACACGGTCGGAAACACAGTCGCAAGCAATGAGATTACCGCTAGGACTCAACGTCGTTGCTGATAGACGCTATTGCCGAGCCATGCATTGCCGCGCACATGAGGTGCGCTGCTGTGGCCCCTGCTCTAGCCAACTGCCTTTCTGCAAGGCGCTCTCAAGACATGCTGCACGGCCTGTTGCTGTGCATTACACCCTGCACCCGCGGCAATCTTTTAAACCACAGCTGCGCACACTGGGACGCAGCTGCGTCTGCGCATGCTGCTGCTGCTGTATCACACTGCGCTGCATTGCTGCACTGTCTGCTGCCTCCCACCTGGTACTTGCGGCCTGCCTCGTATGCCAGCACCTTGGTGTCACTCTCCAGCGCCTGCAGCAGCAGCCACGCAGCAACACACGACACACAAGAGTTGGGCACGGTTTTGATCCGATCCCAAGCAGAACAGCAAGGTTGTGAGTCTTGCTGAATTCCCCCCACCCCCCACCCACACACAAGCAAAAGGGCTGCAGCTCATGAGGCAAGCAGAACAGCCCCAGCATACAGCCCCACAACCCCACTTGCGGGAGACCCCCTCCCGCTGCAAGGTGAAACCCAAACTCACCGCCTTGGCGCTGCTCATGCCGCCGCCGTAGCCTGGGATCACATTCTCGCTGGCGATGTAGGTCAGGCTGATGGCAGCACCCCCGGGGTTCATGATGGGGCATCACCACCCCCACCCCAACTCACCCCGAACATAACAGCCAGCTCACCGCCCTAGCGCTGCTGATGCTGCCAATACATCTTGCCATCCCACGCTAGCCACTTGCAGGAAACCCTCCCTCAGCCCCACTTGACAAGGAAGCTCACCGCCTTGGCGCTGCTCATGCCGCCGCCGTAGCCTGGGATCACATCCTCGCTGGCGATGTAGGTCAGGCTGATGGCAGCGCCCCCGGGGTTCATGATGGGGCCGAAGCGCTGCATCATGCTCACAAAGGAATAGGAGCTGGCAGACATGGCAGCCAGGTAGCCCTTGCGGCTGGTCTCCAGCAGCGGCTTGGTCACCTCGGGGCCGTTGGCCAGCGAGTGCACCTGTCACGCAGTTTGAATGTTGTTACAAAAGTTGTTACTACTTGAGGAGCTGGCAGACATGGCAGCCAGGGAGCCCTTGCGGCTGGTCTCCAGCAGCGGCTTGGTCACCTCGGGGCCGTGGGCCAGTGATTGCACCTGTCATGCAGGTTGGATGTTGTTACAAAAGCTGTTACTACTTGATGAGCTGGCACACATGGCAGCCAGGTAGCCCTTGCGGCTGGTCTCCAGCAGCGGCTTGGTCACCTCGGGGCCGTTGGCCAGCGAGTGCACCTGTCAGGATTTGATATGTGTTACAAAAATGTTACTTTTGGAAGTGTGCATCCCAGACCAATGTGGCGATGGCAAACGGGCGGCAAGCATAGCAGGCGATAGTTGTTGTTGTTGTAGGTTGTTGTTGTTGTAGTAGTTGTTGTTGTTGTTGTAGGTTGTAGGACGCGGGCGCGTCTTATGGTCGTGGTCCAAAATGACAACATAACGTTTGACCAGCAGCTGCTGACTCACCACAATGTCGATGTTGCCGACATCAGCCTTCACACATTCAGCAATCTCGCTGACAGTGAACGCGCCGGCACCTGCGTAGCGCTTGTTGGTGCGCACCTGGCCAGGCAGCAACATAACAGCGGAGCCAACAGCGCAGGCAGCAGCAGCAGCAGGGAGCGTCAGTGGTCCCGCTGGCAGCAATCATCCTTGTGCATGCTATCGCAGGACTGCAGCGCGTAGTGCCATGTGCGTGTTGCTACAGCACCTTTAAACACCAAGCATTTGCTGCGTCCCATGCAGTGCTGCCCTTGTCAGCTGTCTTACAGTGGGATCTTGTGTGGCGGCTGTGCCCATGCATGTGCCGCGCAGCACAACAGCTGCTGCAAATGTTATGGTTGACCATGTTTGACTATTGTTTGACTGGCTCACCTCCTCGGGCACGTCCTCGGGTGTGTCGAAGACAGCGTCCATGGGGTAGATGTGTGCAAAGTCCAGCATGCCGCCGTTGGAGAGCTTGCGGCTCTCATCGAACTTGCCGCGCCTGAAGCTGGTCTCAAAGATGTTCAGCGCAGGCACCTGCGGAGCGATCAGAAACAACAAGACATGGCGAGGATGATTGAGTAGGTGTGTGAGTTAGGAGGTGCAGGGGGAGCAGAGGGATAGCATGCACTGGATGTAACTGGATGTGCAGCAGCAAGCAAGACCTGGTGCGTGGAGTATGCCAAAAGAAGGCTAAAGCTTGGGGAGACCACTGTGCCTGCTACATGGATGGACCGGTGGCGGGGCTTGCTAACGCATCAAGCGAGGGCAGTGCACACACCAGCATAGCTGTGCAAGCATACTTGGGTTGGGCTGTGCTGCTGTATCTTGGATGCAGGCTGCAAAGCAAGCTGCACTTGACTGTCTTGACTGAAGATTTAGGCAATGATTGGCGAGCATGTGAAACTGCCCTCACCCAGCTGCTGCTACTGCTGCTGCTGCTGCTGCTGCTGCTGTTCTTGCCGCATTTCATGCCGCTGTTCTTGCCGCTGCTGCTGCTGCCGCTGCTGCCTCAGCACATGCACATTGATGAGCACGAAGACTACAGCACCTCTGTATGACATTGCACAACTGATGCAGCATTCAACTGCCAGGGAGAGCTGTTGTGGCAGCTGCATTAACTCACCCAGACACCCAGGGAAATCTCTGCACCGGCCTCTGCCAGGGCCTTTGCAATGGCCCAGCCGAAGCCCTGCAAGGTATAACATCAGAGTTGAGTGATACATCGTATTACACACACAGCAGCCGCTGACAGTTTCGAGCTGCGCTGATCTAACGCCAACCTGGTCGTCAGCAACTCCTGCGATGAACGCCTTCTTGCCTGCAGCCAATTGATGAGCGTAAATAGCTGTTACCATCAGAAACCGAAATCGATGTATAAATGCACGCCACGTTGCGATACACACCAGTCAGGTCGATGGACAGGCCAGCTGCAGCAGCAACACTGCGACGGCCAGAGGCAGCAGGCCGTGCCACGACGGTCCTAAGACCGTTGGGCATTGCCCTAACCATCCTGCTAGTGCAGGCGGTGAATGGGCGTGCTGTGCTCATTGACATTGCCATCTTTGCAAGTGTGCTCTGATTACAACTGCAAACAGGCAGTGATCAATGCAGCTGCTGGGTGGCAGTGTGGAAAGGTGCTTATGCAGCTGAGCAGAGGCGGCAAAAGCCCGAACAAACGCCACGTAATCGTTCAGACCCTTGCTTGCTGAACCCGCTAGTGACATGGACATGTGCACTTCACGCCTTTTCTAGGCAGCTTAACCAACAACGAGAACGCTACGTTGACCGAATGATCGTTTGAATTGTATACTGCATGTTCCGTTGGCTGCCTGGACCAGCACAAGCATGCTGTTATCGAGAGCAGGCCGAAGTGGCCTGCTGAGCGCTAGGCAGCAGCCTCAAGCACGCTCATTCAACACCGGAAAACATGTGCAACTCGTTACCGTCCATGCCCGCAGTCGCAGGCCTAGAACAGACGCCGAACAGGAGGTCCCGGAGGAAGAGCAGCAGCCAGAGGCTTTGCAGCAGCAGCCTGAAATTGTCAGGAGCAGCAGGGGCAAGCCCTCCGCTCGCAGGACTGCGCGGGAAACCCGGTCAACGACGCAGAAGCTGGTAACACCCCACCAGGCGCTTCGCGAAATGGGAATCATTGCCACAGATGCCAAGGGGTGAGTGGCCTGCTGAACACACTGCCAGCCCAGCAAGGAGTGCTGCACATGCAAAGTGTGATGATGTCCCAGCTACATGCGATTGGCGTAATAAGCAGATGCACTGTCTTGCTTTAGAATCAGGCATGCATGCTGTTCGCATGGCGCACCTGTAGATAGGGTTTGGGACACCTGGGGCAACCGGCGGACATCAACACAGTGCATTCGCCTTGTGCACATACAGCACTGTAATCAAATGTGTACAAGCAATTGCACGTTGCTAGGCCTCACAGCAGTAGCAGTCGTCCTCGCACGGAAAATGTTGCAGCAGTGGCATTGGCCCTGCAGCAGCAAGTGGTCCGCAGCATTTGTTTGCCTGATGCAGCTGCACACATTGCTGCAAGATGACTGTTGCGCGCGTTGTCCAGCACTGCTAATTTGT
Organism: Scenedesmus sp. ARA3; assembly: GCA_004335835.1. NCBI lineage: Eukaryota > Viridiplantae > Chlorophyta > Chlorophyceae > Sphaeropleales > Scenedesmaceae > Scenedesmus > Scenedesmus sp. ARA3. The sequence goes on along the minus strand of RWJK01001911.1, from coordinate 20,363 downwards.
GTTGGACAACGCACACACAAGTCAGCAGCAGCAGCAGCAGCGCCTGCATGAAGCAGCACCTTACATGCACTGTGTGTTGCCCCTGGCTGCAAGTCTCACAACAACTCACTCCATAACTTAGTATGCCTCAAGCGAGAAATTTTCTGGAGGCACTTTGCACCGCAAGCATAGCCCTGCACAGCTGGTAGTACTGTGCTAGCATTGAGGGCATTAGTCGGAGTGGGTTAGCTGGTTTGGAACGACCCCAGCAGTAGGTGGGGCCTTTTTCAAAACTTGACACAATTCAACTTGGTTCGGAAGCATATTCGTCCAATGCAGCATGCATATGCAAGTAGGCTTCACCCATGCTGCTTCAACCGTGTTGCTTGCAGGAAGCCTTTTGTGGATGTGTCATGCCTGGGCAGTGGCAAGCCCCACTGGTACGCCATTGGGGTGAGTGACCTGCTGCATCTGCGGCACAGCAGCCCAGACTAAGGTTTGTTTGGCTCAGATGTGGTACAGTCACTCAGTGGCTGAGGCGAGTTTGACTTGCTGGGATGGTGTGCGGCACTCCACAGTAGTGCAGCTGTTGTATTGCCTGACAGCAGCAGCAGCAGCAGCAGCGCAGCAACCGCGTGCAGGCGCAGCTATTGCCATTGTTGCAATTGTGTCCTGCACTTCATCACTGCAGCTGCTGAAGAACAAGGAGGGCCTGGAGCAGCTGGCTGCATTCTGGAGCCTGCCGACTAGTTTATGTGTGTGTCAAACCTGTCTGTTTGACACTGCAGCTGCTGGAGAACACGCAGGACCGCTACCTCATGCTGACATGCACTGTGCTGCCTCCAACTAGAAGTTGTTGTTGAGAATTTTGCGACTGTACCGCAACTGTACTGCAACCTACTGCAGCTGCTAGAGAACAAGGAGGGCCGCTACCTTGAGCAGCTGGCTGCATTCTGGTGCCCTGTAAATCCTTAAATCTTTATTCTCTGCCTTCCAATCCTGTTATTGTGACACTGCAGCTGCTGGAGAACAAGGAGGGCCGCTACCTTGAGCAGCTTGCTGCCACCTTCCAGCAGTACGGCCTCAGCTTTGACCACACAGCGCTGTACAGCCCGCCGCCCCCAGGGGATGACGTGGCAGCAGCAGCAGCGCAGCAGCTGCTGCAGAGCCAGGACGTGGTGGCATGGGTGCCCAAGAAGAAAATGATGGTGGGTTAGGTGCTGTGTGGTGTAGGCGCAGTGAGGTTGCAGCTGCAACTTCAGCAGCCATAGCAGCAGCAGCAGCAGCAGCAGCAGCAGCAGCAGCAGCAGCAACAGCCAGGACACGGTGGCATGGGTGCCCAAGAAGAAGATGATGGTGGGTTGGTGGTGCTTGCAGTTGAATGTGGCTATCAGCTGCAGCAGCAGCAGTCACAGTTTTCGGTGACGGATGTGTGCATGTAATACAGCGCCAGGACGTGGTGGCCTGGTTGCTGAAGAAAAAGATGATGGTGGGTTAGTGCTGTTCGGTGTAGGCGCATTGAGGTTGCAACTGCAAATTCAGCAGCCATAGCAGCAGCAGCAGCAGCAGCAGCAGTTGTGTGCGGCTCGCCTGGTGCATGCGTGCAGGGATGTTGCAGCTGTTTGCCTTCGGTGGCAAGACTGTCATGCGGCGGGCGTCCCTAAGCGTGCATGTCACCAAGCGTGCTGCTGCTGCTGCTGCTGCAGGTGTACAGCCCCAACACAGACAAGCTGTCGGAGCGTGAGGTGTCGTATGGCAGGGGCACGGGTGCCAGCACGCTGCTGCTGCACATGACACTGGACCCGCTGCTTTTTGACATGTGAGCACCGGTGTTGCGGCTGCTGCTCCTCTGCTGCTGCTTGCTTAAGTGTGTGTTGGCCAGCAGCAGCCATGCGCCGTTACTGGGGAGAAATCGCAGTTGTACACTCTTGTAGCTGCTGCAGATGCATTCTGGGCAGTCCAGGCTGCGGTCGGCTCTGCAGCCCAGGAATGCTGTCTCTGCAGCTACACCTCTCCAACCTGGTTTGCCGACTGCTGTGCACCTGCCATGCACGCTGCTGTTGCTGCTGCTGCTGCTGCTGCTGCTGCTGCTGCCCCTGCAGCATCTCCAACACCTACTTCTTCCTGTCCTGGAGGGATGAGCAGCTGGTGCCGGCCATGCTGCTGTACCAGGCTGACCTGCTGCCGCGTGACCAGGAGCTGGACGAGGTGAGCTAGGTTTTTGTTACAAATGGAAGGAAAGCTAATGCAGAAATTGGGTGCAGTCACATGATGGCACCCAGTCATGTGCCGGCCCTGCTGCTGTACCAGGCCGACCTGCTGCCGCGTGACCAGGAGCTGGACGAGGTGGGAAGGGTGCAGGGAAGGGAGCAATCTCGTGGCTTTTGTTTCGGGTTACACACGTGTCCAAATATGTTAAATATGGCCTGCTGCCGCCAGCCTTACCTGCTGCTGCGGGACCAGGAGCTGGACGAGGTGAGCCTGTTGTTGTAACTCTGTTTGGAGTTGGCAAGGGTTCAGGGCCTAGTTGTTCAACCTTATCGGCAACGTTGTTGGGTTGAGGTTGTGGACTGCTGCCGCACGGCCAAGTATTGGAGAGTGCGGCCACCTCGGACGTTGAAGGTTCAAGGCAAGGCAACACGGGGTGTAGTAGCTTTACAGCCTACTGCGTTGTGGCCGACCTGCTGCCGCGCAACCAGCAGGTGGAAGACGTGAGTGCTGATGCTCCAACTGCTGCCATTTTGTGTTTGCTACTGTTGGTTGCTGATTGTCCCACAACATGTCTTTGACTGTGTGTTTTCGTGCACTGCTGTGCGGGTGTACCAGCTGCCGGAGCCGTGCTCGCCTGAGTTCCTGGCTGCAGTCACCCAATGGCAGTTCACTGAGGAGGCTGAGTGTGATCGAATGGTCTTGATGGTAAACCTACTGCTTGCGCTGATGTTTGCTGCCTGTGTCTGTGGCTGCACTGCTGTGCAGGTGTACCAGCTGCCAGAGCCGTGCAGCGCAGAATTCCTGGCTGCTGTCACCCAGTGGCAGTTTACAGAAGAGGCCGAGGACGAGCAAGCGAAGCGGCATGAGTTCTACGGCATGGGCGGCGGCACCACCTTTGGCGAGGTGGGCAATCATAATCAGACAATGTTGCTGACGCTGTGTGTGGTTATCAGAAGAGGGAAGGGGGGTTGGGATTTGGTGATGTGCAAGCAGTGTGCCAAGGCTGCATGACGGCTTCACCTGTTGGCTGGTGATGCTGCGTTTGGCGTGTGCGGATGCTGTGTTGGTGAGGACGAGGAGGCCAAGTGGCATGAGTTCTACGGCATGGACGGCGGCACCACCTTTGGCGAGGTGAGTGACCACACAGGATTGCTGATGCTGTGTGTGTGGTTTCATGTGAAAATGAGTGGTGTTAGGCTGTGTTGGTGTGCAAGTAGTATGCTGGGGCTGCATGGCGGCTTCACCTTTTGGCTGGTAGGTTTTTGGATGTGTTTTGATGCTGTGTGCTGCGGTCGGTGTGTGTGCCGATGCTGTGTTGGTGGCGATGAGGAGGCAAAGTGGCATGAGTTCTACGGCCTGGGCAGGGGCACCACCTTTGGCGAGGTGTGTGGGGTGAATGGGTTTGACAAGCAGCTTTGACAACCGCAATCAAAGACATGCACTGCACACACATCATGTTGCTGTAGCTGCAGAGCTGCACGCATGCAGCTGTGTGGCTGTATTTGGCTGATGAGCTATCATTGTGCGGCCGTGTGTTACACACCACCTCGTTTGTCATGTCTCTGGCTCATCCTTTGCTGAACTGCCGCACCCTGCAGAGTGAGCGCTATGACAAGGACAAGCGCAACATGGAGCGCGACGAGGCGGGCAACATAATCTACCGCCAGGGTTACGCCGGCGATTACAACAACCCCAGCCGCTGGTCTGCTGCTGGACCCGGCAGCAGCAGCAGCAGCGATGACTTTGGCAGCAGCAGGGGCAGGGGGCGTGGGGAGAGGGGCCGGGGTGACAGGGGCAGGGGACGGCAGCAGCAGTACCAACAGCGCGAGCAGTACCAGCAAGCCTCCCAGGGCGGTTATAACAGTTATAATGACAGTTACAACAGTCAGGGAGGCGGATATGATGACGTGTATAACAGCGGCGGCAGGGGCCGGGGCCGGGCTGACCGGGGTCGGGGCCGGCAGCAGCAGCAGCAGCAGCAGGGCCGGCAGCAGTGGCAGCAGCAGCCGCAGGAGGATGATGGCGGCTGGTTTGGCGGCAGAGATGATTCTGTGCGGGAGCGGCAGATGGATTTTATGGGTGAGATGGGCTCCGGCAGATACAGCGATGATGAATCTGGCCCTGGCTTTGATGCAGCGCCTGGCAGGGGCAGGGGTGGGCAGCAGCAGCAGCAGTATGGCGGCCGTGATGACTCCTATCGGCAGCAGCAGATGAGTTACATGGGGGAGATGGGTTCGGGGCGATACAGCGATGATTACAACAGCGGCAGCGATGGCATGTCAGGCAGTGGGGATGAAGATTGGCAGCCGGGGCAGCAGCAGCATAGGCGCGGCGGCAGCGCAGGCAGAGGGGCCGCGCCTGCGGGGAGGGGAGTGGGCGGGGCGTTTGGGGGCACAGGCGATGCTGTGAGGCAGCGGCAGATGAGTTACATGGAAGAGATGGGCTCGGGGCGATACAGCGATGATGATGATTTTGAAGGGCCAGCTGGGTCTGGTGGGAGGAGAGCAGACCGGGCAGCAGCAGCGTGGGGTGGTGGTGAAGGTGCTGGTGGTGCTGCTGGTGACGTTGGAGGCAGGGATGATTCTGTGCGGGAGCGGCAGATGGACTTTATGGGTGAGATGGGATCCGGCAGATACAGCGATATGGATGACGCGGGTGGTGATGAGTATTATGCAGCGCCGCCTAGGGCTGGCGGTGGCGGCCGGCAGCAGCAGCAGCAGCAGGATGACGGGCGCAAAGGCAGCTTGATGTCTGATATCGCTGGTGCTTTTGAGGGCCTTGATGCAAGCAGCGATTTGCTGCGGTTCAGCAGCAGCGGCGACAGTGGCTTTGGCAGCAGCATGGACATGGATTTTGACAGCCCAAGCAGCAGTAGGGGTGCCACGCAGCGCAACAATGGCCAGCCAGCGCAGCGAGGCAGCAGGGGTGATGGTGTATCTGCAGCAGCAGGCGCAGGAAAAGCCTCTTACATGGAAGAGGATGGGTTTGCATGGGGCCAAGGGGGTGGCAGCAGCAGCGAAGGAGGTTCCTTTGATGATGAGGGCCCTGCTGCTGCCAGGCAGCTGCTGAATAATTGGCAGCAGGATGGCCAGTCTGCTGATGTCTGGGGCGGCTATGGCGCTCCAGATAGCTTTGATGACCAGATAGCAGCATTAGCTGGCGACGATCCGCTGCTGCAGCAGCTGGCAAGCATGCCAGACAATGCGGCCGGCGGGCAGCAGCAGCAGCAGCAGCAAAAGTCAGCTGGGCGGCAGCAGCGGCAGCCGGCGGCGGCTCGCGGCGGCCGCAGGGGCGGCAGGGCTGCTGCTGGAAGGGGCAGGGGTGCTGCTGCTGCCGCAGGCAGGGGTGGCGATCGAGGTGATAGCTGGAAGGGTGCAGGTGATGGGCCTGATGATGCGGATGGGTTTGAGGAGGGGTGGGCTGATCGGATGATGAGTGATGGTAATGATAGGGTGGGCTTGGATGACGTGATGGGCGGCCAGTGAGTGCATGCTTGGAATGTGCATGGTGGTGCAGTAGTGTGATTGTTTGATTGTTTTATGCGTATTTTCAGGGCGCCAACGACATGATGGGCAGCCAGTGGGCGTGCGACTGAAGTGCTTTGCAAGCGACACCCGCATGGTGCATTCAATGGCAACAAGTTGTCATGCCTTGTCAATCAGCACAGCGGTGTCATGCTGGGGTGCTGGCTGGAGGCAGTGAGGCTGTCATTGTCCCGGCAATCACATTGCTTGAAGGTCCGCAGCTGTGCTTTACCAGCGTCCTTCGGGATCCTGGCTTTGTCTAGAATTCGTCCTTACATGCGTATGCACGCATATGCGCTGAGACTGGCTGCGGCACAGTGCGGTGGCGTGGGATTGTGGCATGCATGCGCATGGACAGATGACCCATATATGTTGGCTTGTCATGCTGGTTGTGATAGTGGCGTGCAAGCGTGCAGGCGCCACAAAACCATGTTGCAGTTGGTGGTTGCTGCACTGCGCTTGAATGCTCAACTTTTGTGAAACTGAGTCAGCCGTACAGCGGTACTGCGCATGTGGTACAACATTGTCACTTTGATATACCAAAGCTATATAGCAAGCGGGGCAGCGATACAAAGCAGATGTTACTCCAATGCGGGTGGCGGCCTGTAATTCTTCTTGAGTGTACTGCCTCAGCTTCTGAGCCTGTCAGACTTGTAAAAACGTAGTGGCTGGTTACAAATTTGTAATAGCTGTTATGACAGCTGCGCTGGAAAACATTGCAGCCATTGTCTACAACTCAAGAAATCTTTCTCGAACATGTCAACTGCACTGGACGCAAGGAAATGCATGCACATGATTGGCATGCGCAGCCCACTGCGGCAGACTAACCTCAAGATATATTGCACAGCGCCATGTGATTGACAGCACAAGTCACACCAGCTGCAGCGACACATCTATGATTGCAGCTCTGCGTAACAGTTTGTAGTCGACAAATGTAGTTGGATGCATCTTTGACGCCCGCTTCGCTCACACGTTTGCATGCCAACTGCAATATCTGTGTGTCAACAGCTGCAGCTGTGGCAGATGCTGTGCCAGCTGACCTGCCAGCTGGCAGCTACTGCCCTTTGTTCGTGTTTCTGGTCAAACGTCTGTGCTTATCGCTGATGGCAGCCTCACGCCTGCCTGGAAAGTAGTCCTTTGTTAGCTGCTGCTGCCATGACCTGTTGGTGCTGCTGCTGCTGCTGCTGCTGCTGCTGCTGTCAAATCCTTGTGCTTTTGGCAGATCTGTTGCACAGATCTGCCTGGAAAGTAGTCCTTTGTTAGCTGCTGCTGCCATGACCTGTTGGTGCCAGCGCTGCTGTTGCTGTCAAAGTGCTTAATGCGAACCCAGATGCTGCCGACTGCTGGGGAGGCGTCTACATTTCTGCCAAGTTCACCTCTTTCATAAAGTGCATACCGATCCAGCAGCAGCTCCATTTCATCTGTTGTCCACCTGCGCTTCTTCTTCTGCTGCTTGCTCTGCAACGCTGCAGCAGCAGCTGCAGCCACCACACTGCTGCTGCCACCGCCGCCGCTGCTGTTGCCAGCGCGTGCGGCCTTGCCGGTCCCACCCGCAGCAGCAGCAGCAGCAGCAGCAGCAGCAGAGAGCTCCTCCCCGCGCAGTCCCCGCACTGCGGCACCGGCTGCGTAGTTGTCTGCTGCTAGCTCTGGCCGCAGGTTGCGGAGCGCAAAGCATTCCTTCAGCTGCTGCGGATCTGTGAGTTCGAAATCCACCACTGGCCGGATGTGGCCCAGCGTCCGACAGTCCCGGCTGTTGTCAGCGCGCCTGGCGGCACCAGCCGCAGCAGCAGCAGCAGCAGCAGCAGCAGCAGCAGCGGCAGCGGCAAGCATGTGAGCATGGTATCGTCACTGCGTTACAGCTGCTACAAGCTGGTCGGTATCTGAACAGCAGCTTGCTGGATGCGCCCCCCTGCTCCATGCACAACTGAGCTGTGAACTGGCTATTGCTTGCGACACCTGCAGCGGCCACTGGTTTCAAGCCTAACCATGCCTGCTGCTGCTGCTGCTGCTGCTGCTGCCAGCCGGGCCACTCACCGCCAGTCGTCCATGGTCATCTGTCTGCCATCTGTCTTGCGCAGCCCCTGCAGCAGCGGCTCAATGTGAGCCACAAACTCCTCAACTCCCCACCCAACCAGCCGCACAAGACTGCTGCTTGAAGCCGCATCATTGCCAGCAGCAGCAGCAGCAGCAGCAGCAGCAGCAGCAGCTGAAGAGCCCCCTTTCTGCAGAGCTGCTTTCAGGTTGGCATGCACCCGGATCCGCACCAGCTCACTGCCGCTGCGGCTTGCTGCCTTGCAGCCGCCGCAGCGCGAGTCGTACCCATCTGGCCGGTTGCAGTTGCGCCAGAAGTTGGGCAGCGGCAGCTCCTCGTGGCATGCACCGCACACCTTAACGGCTGCTGCTGCTGCTGCTGCTGCTGGTGTTGTGCCAGTGCTAGCTGCCGCTGCTGCTGCTTCTGCTGCATCCCTGGCAGCCTGCAGACAAGTTAGGGGGCGTGCAATCACTACCTCAGCAGGAGTAACATTGGCAGGCTATGCATGTTGCTCACATTGATCAATGTGCTCTGTGCTTGCTGCCCACGTGTGTCGGGTTTATGCACCAGCTGCTGTTGATGCAGTTACTCCCACTGTATTCATACTTCGGATTGGACTTGGAGGTTTATCGTCATCCAGTGAGGATCCTGTAGGATGGTACTATCCTGCGGTACAAGCCCTGCTGGTGTAGCTGTCCCTAGCTGCCAAGCAGGCGCAGGCGCACCCGCAGCATGAGTGCACTAGTAGTCTGAAGCTGCCCCTGCCGCTCATGCAGCATACCACAGCTAGACGCACACCCAGTGGTGGGTGCCAGGTTTTGATGCAGCATGCGGTGGCACAGTGCGCAGGACGCAGTCCACAATGCAGACAAACCAACAAATGACTCAATGTGGTGTAGATTGACCATGACATTGGCGGCCATCATGCTATCGCACCCGGTACTTGTTCATCTTTTGGTTGAACTGCTGGTTGAACCTGACGTCCTTGCTGGTGCAGCTCTTGCAGCGCGTCTTGTGTTTGCCGGCCATCAGCGCTTCGTGGCACCAGCAGAACTGCTCCCCCTCGATGTCCTTGCAGGACAAGCATAGACGCAGACCTCCCACCGGCCCGTCTGCTCGCAGCACCTCACAAACGCGGCTGTCACAATGACGTGTACAACGATCGCCAAGACAACCCATCCAGCAGCCATTCAACAACTATACCCCCCATTGCTGCTGGTTCTTTACTGGTCCAACCCCATATTGTGCTGCTGCATCCACCGGTTGGTCTAACGGCAGTTCCAGCAGCAGCAGCAGCAGCAGCAGCAGCAGCAGCAGCAGCAACAGCAGCGAGGAGACAAACGAGGCAGCCCTCTCACTCAGATCGTATCAGGACACTTAAGAGCGTTGTTGTAAAGAGTGTGCGCACAAAGCAGCTGTGGTGAACAGCTGACGCCTCTGATCTGCGGTGCTCTGCAAAAAAGCCAGTTTCTGCGCATCCGATTCGGCCACATGCCAGCACACTGTGCCTGTGAACGTATTCAAGCACACTGAACCAGCAGTTCTGGTGCTGCTGCTGCTGCTGAATATGCAGGCAAGAACATGCATGTCCTTCTACACGGACCCCTGACAGCTCCTTGCACATAGTGCATCGCAGCTATGATCACCTGCATCTTGAGTGCGCTGCTTCTTGAAGAGGGTGTTGGGGCTTGACTGCTGCTTGCTGCTGCTGCTGATGTCTTTGCTGCTGTTGCGCTTGGCGGCACCAGCAACTGTTGCCAATACAGCCAGCAGCAACGTAAGCCATACAGCTGCTAACACTTCAGCAGCGACCCACGGTCTGAGGGCCCAGAGGCACCAGGAAACTGACCGACAGACAAGGGACACAAACTCGCCGTCTGCTGAGCTGCACCAGAGGGTGTCTTTTCGAGTGATCGATTTCATAGCAGCAGCGTTCGCTGCTGGCAGGTATTCCAGCGTCGATAAAGCGAAGCATAGCCGCAGCAAAGGAATCATGGTGGCGACAACTCAAGCTGGGAGTCCCGTAACGAACTGCGTTAGCAGCAAAATATTATTGCTAATGCGCTGATGAGGAGGTGGGCTCTTACAATCTTGTCAAAGTTCCAGGCCAGAGCTGCTGCCGAAGTCAATTCAGAATTCGAAGGTAGAATAACAGAACCCTTGCACCCCCTGGGACTCACGAGCTGAAATACGATCTGCAGCTGTTTCCCCCTGCGAAAGGAAAAATCTGGTTGCTTGTAAATCACATGTTGTAATGTAATTTTTAGTTCTGTGCGCTCACCGGGAAGGGCGTGCGCAACAGCTGGTTGGGGTTTTGATGTATCCACGTCAGACACGAGCGGCATCCGCCCTAACCGCTTGTTGTCGTGACCTTAGATTCACAGACTTGATCATGAAGCCTCCATGCTAGCATGCTTGCAGGAGCCACACCTAACGCTGGTGGCGTGTGCTTGCCACAATATCGTAGCCTCAGGGCTGCTGTGTTACTGACGTCTGCTGCCAGCCATCCCCCTAGCTTTGTCAACTCTGTTCCGACCCTCAGGCTCGCCATACACCACCCCTGCAGGATCAACTGCAGCCAACACCTGCTGCTGCCGTGCCAAGTGCGCCGCCTGCCGCTCCTGCTTGCTAGGCGGCAGCAGCAGCCGCCACTGCAGCAGCGCCCTGTCATGCCCGCCTGTGCTCACTGCATAGCTCTGGTCTGCAGACCAGCGCACACACGTAACATGGCTGCTGTGGCCGCCATAGCAGCGCCCTGGCGCATCCTCCACCACACATGGGCAGTTGAACAGCTTCACCTGCAGGCAGCAAGCAATGCAGTGCGGCTGAGACAGTGATCAAGCAAGCCCCGCCTCAGGACGCCACTCGAGTGGCCTTGAGCTCAAGGCTTCGGCTGGGCAATCACACCACAACAGCATTCACACCTGCTGCAGCGCTGCACGCGCTTCTGATGCAGTCAAAGCAATCACAGCATATGTTCCAGGCGTTCAGTGCCTCACCTTGCCACTGTCGTCTGCTGTAAGCAGCAGGTCCCCTTGAGGCGAGCGATCCGCAGAGTTTATGTCTGTGCCATCGCTGTCAGGCGGCCATATGCCCATCACTGGGAAGCCCAGTGTGCTGCTGAAGCTGGCCCAGGCAGTGTCCCTGCAGCTGCTCTTCAGCAGGCGGCCACTGGCGGCATCAAAGTACAGCAACTGCGGCAGCAGATCAGCCAACACCGCAGCACATTGTGGGTGTTCCGGTTAGAGCAGGTGGTTGCTGAAGTCTCTTGTGCAACTATTTGATGGCCAGATGCCCATCACTAGGAAGCCCAGGGTGCTGCTGAAGCTGGCCCAGGCAGTGTCACGGCAGCTGCCTTTTAGCAGGCGGCCACTGGCGGCATCAAAGTACAGCAACGGCAGCAACAGGTTATGGCCACCAGGACACGGCAGGGCAGAAACAGGTTTGAGCGGCTTGCTACCACATGTTGTCTCGTGCTGTGGCTATGGGGGCCAGCGTCTCCGGCGATGCATGATAGCAGTGCAGTGCTTCATCCGCACCCGCCCTTGCATCTGAGAAATCTGCACAATGAACGCGTGCGGGAAGCCGGGCGTGCAGTGGCAAGTTCTACACGCTGCGTACCTCCTGGACCAGCTCATGATGAAATGCATAGACAAGGGCTTCAAGCTGCCAGAACAACCGCCTTGACTGAAGGTGAATTGCTTTGTGGCCCTGCTGCGCCAGCTCTTACCTCGTAGGCCTGGTCCATGCTCTGGATGCAGCTGCCGTCCGCAGACCAGTCCAGGTGCCGCACCGCAGAGGAGTGACCCACGCAGCGACACACCCTGCAGCAGCAGCAGCAGCAGCAGCAGCAGCAGCAGCAGCAGCAGCAGCAGCAGCAGCAGCAGCAGCAGCAGCAGCAGCAGCAGCAGCAGCAACGCGCCAGCCGTGAGTGCAGCTGTCCCTGTAAACACAGACATCACGGCGTGCATTCAATCGTGCTGGGAAGCAGTGCTTTGAACAGCTGCTGGCGCCAACAACAGGTCTGCGCAGCAGCGCCTGCCAGGCCCATCCTGCGTGCTCGCAGCTGTGCGGTTCATGTTACACTGGCCCAGGCACCACCATCATCAGGATTATCATTGCCAAGCCTGCATGCCCTGAGTGCACTTCACAGCGCAGTCTTCTCACCTGCGCAGCCCGGCTGGCGTGATGTCGTACACTTCCACCACCTTGTCGTGGCCCGCTGCTGCCAGGCGGCTGCCGTCAGGGCTGTAGCGCAGCACATCAACAGCACTGGCAAAGCCCCGGTGCCACCACACCTGCAAGCATAGTTTTTGTTTTGAAACATATGCTATAATAACAGCAACAGTGCCAGCCCAAAGTGTTGAAGCACTGACAGACCCAGCAGACGCACAGCATGCATGCGTCTGTTGTCCATGCTCAGGATCGCTGGCAGCATGTGTCGGCGGCAGCACTGGCACTGCGAAGCAGCCTGGTGCCACACAGCTGCTGCATTCTCTGACACGCATTTTGATGGTGCGTTAAGCTCCGTCAAATACCTCAAAAGGAGTGCACACTCCAATTATGAGACAACCAGCGCCTCACAGAGGGGGCTCACAAGGGGAGGGAACATCAAACTAAAGGTGAACACCAGCCCACCTGGCGCATCTCTGGGTGAAACTCGAACCCCTTGAGCCCTCCCCCGTCCAGCCCCACAGCCAGCTGCCTGCCATCGGGGCTGAAGGCAGCACGCAGGGCCGTCATGCCCTGGCCGACAGGAAAGATGCGCAGCGGCTACAGCAGCAGCAGCAGCAGGGGGTTTAGTGCCTTAGCTAATGGGGATATGCCAGCTGCCTGCCATTGGGGCTGAAGGCAGCACACAGCGCAGTCATGCCCTGGTCGACAGGAAAGATGCGCAACGGCACAGCAGCAGCAGCAGCAGCAGCGGAAACATCAGCATTATTGTTTTGGCTGATGAGGATATGCCAGCAGCCTGAAACAGCTGGTACATGTACAGTCAGTGACTACTAGTTCAGCAAGGTAAACTGCAGCAGACAACAGCTACATGGTCGCAGTTGTGTGCATGCACGGTCTGTGACATCGGGGCTGATGGCGGCACACAGCGCCGTCATGCCCTGGCCCACAGGAAAGATGCGCAACGGCTGAAAGCACGGCAGCAGCAGCAGCAGCAGCAGCAGCAGCAGCAACGGCAAGTTTGTGGCCTTCAATCTTGAGGATATGTTGGCAGGTCGCAGCGGCTGCAGCAATTGGTGGCTGAGGTGCGCCAATAATAGACAACAGCTGTGTGATTGCTACCGGCGTGTAGGCAAGCACTGCGGGTTGCATGCCGGCAGTTGCCACAGCCTGTGCTGATGCTCAGGCGGTGCTTTGCATTAAATGCCAAGCAGTGCCTGCCTCTGCCGTGCTTACAGTGCCATCCAGCTGGCGTATTGCGGCACTCTCATTACCACACCACATGCGTGTTTGTTTCCAGACTACAACCTGTGTCCTGCTGCCCTGCTGCCCTGCGCGCGTGGTGTTGCATGCGCACTCACCATGTGTGTGGCTGCGTTCCAGACTGCCACCTTGCCGCCTGACGCTGTGCTTGCAAACACGTGCGGGTAGCGCGGGTTGGTGGCGCAGCAGCTGGGCTGGCCAGGCTGGCCGTGCAGCAGGATGCGCGGGTCACCATCCACCTCCCAGATGTCACCCACAGCAGTGCCTGCAGGGGGAAGTTTGCATGCAAGTGTTGATATCAACACGTGCTGAGATGCCAGCTGCATGGCAGCATGTGCGGGTCTATGCACCTCTCAGATGACACCAGCAGCAGTGCCTGCAATGACGGCAAGCGTGCATTTGTAGTGCCGCAGCAGCTGGGCTGCCCTGGCTGGCCATGCAGCAGGATGTGCGGGTCACCGTCCACCTCCCAGATGTCACCCGCAGCAGTGCCTGCAGGCGGGCAAAGTGTGTGGCGATGCACAACAGTGTGACAACAGGGGTTGTTATGAATGCAAGCGTGACAGCAATACACGTGCGGGTAGCGTGGGTTGGTGGCGCAGCAGCTGGGCTGGCCAGGCTGGCCATGCAGCAGGATGCGGGGTTCACCGTCCACCTCCCAGATGTCACCAGCAGCAGTGCCTGCAGCGGAAGTGTTTACTGGAGTGATTGCATGCCCGATCGCATGCACGAAATGATGTGCATGTGTGTTTGCGCAAGTGGTGAAGCAGCATGCGCTCAGATGCCAGCTGCATGGCACGCCGCGCCACCGTCCACCTGTGCACACCTCATACATGTCCCAGCAGCAGTGCCTGCAGGCGGAAATGTGTGTGAGAGAGTCCAAGCTTTCGAAGTTGATCCTTGTGCACTGCAACTGTTAGGCATCATTCATGAATAGCTCATCAAGCAGCACTGTGCATGGAAACGCATCTGCACAGCTGTCAAGCAAGGCAGCAGCAGCAGCAGCAGCAAGCCCAGCCCCACCTGCCACAAACACGCCTGCAGCGCCGTGCATAGCATCCAGCGCCCGAATAGCAGGCGGCAGCCTCGCACTAGGCTCCGGGCCAGCACCCAGCAGCGCAGGCGAGCGCTGCGCTGCTGCTGCCGCCTGCGATGCGGCTGGCGTGAGTTGCAGCAGGCGCTGCAGGCACTGGCCCAGGTCCCCTCCTGACACATCCCACTTAAGCACGTGCCTGCGGCACACAGGAGATGACCGGTGCGCGGCATGTAATACAGCGTGCCGCCAAGCAGTGTGCAACACAAGCTAGGGCCACATTGATGTGGAAGCAACACCAGGCAATTACACCGTCAACATCGGTTAGACGCCTTGCGCCCACAACCTCATGCATGGACACCAACAAGCTCCCCCTCCCCCACCCCCCTCCCACACACACAACCGTTTGCGCCTCCACTGAGCAGTGTCCTGCCATCCTCCAGCAGCACCAGCGCAGCCACACCCCCATAGCTCTGCATGCCATCAGGCCTGTGCTGCAGCCCCAGGGATTGAAGAAAATCCTACAACCACCGCTACACATCATCCACACACAAGTCGCACATACAGTGGCAGCAGTACAGCTCACTCACCCATCTGCACCCCCACTCAGGAGTGTCTTGCCATCCTCCATCAGCACCAGGGCAGCCACGCCCCCATAGCTCTGCATGCCATCGGGGCGGTGCTGCAGCGGGCCCTTGGCGTGTGCTGGGTGAACAGCGATGCAGCGGCAGCCTCTCCAGCTGCAGATGGCACCGTCTGGGCTACCTGCAGGGCCACGTCACAATTACATGTGGTGGCGGTGTTTGTATAAGACCGAGTCTAGCCACCCACCGAGGCCCGGAGGAGTACGGTGGATGCGTAACCGCACATTTGTGCGCGTTTGTGTTGTGTTGTTGATCCTTGTTTGAGATCTGCCGGCACCAGGCGTATGCGGCGCACAAAAAAGCACAACAGGACACATGACAGCACCTGTTCCCTCAGCCGACTGCAACATCTAGCAGCGTAAGCGTGGGAAGACTTTCTTATAAACATTGCTTGCGGCCTGCACCCAGGACCTGCTGCTGCACATCCTGTTTGCCACACCTGTGAGCACCACCCCACTCGGCAGGAATGCGGCGCTGAGCACGCTGTGGGTGCCGCCCTTGCCAAACACGCCAGCGTCAGAGCTGGCAGCCAGCTCCCCTGAGGCGCTGCTGCTGCTGCTGCTGCTGGAGCGGTCCAGCCGCCAGAACCTGATGTGGTTCTGGCCAAATGTGACAAGCCTGCATAGGCACAGCCAGCCAGGAGAAGTGTGGGTGTGCAGGGCTGATGGCTTCAGGAGGCTGGTGTGGTGCAGGGATGACAGCAAGCTGCACTGCAACAAACGTTGGCATTTTAATTGCCTTACCAAATGAAGCACACACAGGTGACTTGGTTCCTCAAGTTAGTTGATACAACATGCAAGCTTTCACAGTAGACAAACGTATTCGTTGGCACACCTGCAGCCTTGTGCAACTGCGCCACATCCACATGTACGTATGGCTGCCTGCCGGCAGGCCCACCACATACTATTGGTAGTACCAATCTCACGTACAAGCACACCTGTCAGGCTCGAAGCGGCTCCACGCCACGCCATACACAGCTGCACTGCAACAAACTTCGGCATTTGACTTGCCGTAAAAAGTGAAGCACACAGGTGACTCGGGTCCACCACTGTCTTGGCACATCATGCAAAGCAGTGACAGCGGACACAGACAAGTGATATCACACCTGGAGTCTCGTCAAAATGTGCCACGTCCCCAAGTACTTATGGCTGCCTGCCTGCAGGCCCACCACATACACATGTCACATACAAGCACACGGCAGGTAGAGGGCGTGGAGCCCAGGGGCGCCGCCCCTGGCCACACACGCCTTCTACAGCCTTAACTTACCCAGGAGCTGCAGAGCTGCCTGGGTAGTTACTCACTCCCTCACTCACCTGTCAGGCTCAAAGCGGCTCCACGCCACGCCATACACAGCAGGAGGCGCCCCCGGCTGGCTCTTGCGCTCCAGCAGCTTGATTGCTTTGGGCCATTGCCACACGAACAGGCTGTGGGAGTTGTCTGTGGCGATGCAGGCCAGCTTGCTGCCGCTGCTGGAGAAGCAGAGCGCCTGGATGCCACGGTAGCCGTACCTGCGGTCATCAAACAAGTGACAGCAGCAGCAGCAGCAGCAGCAGCAGCAGCAGCACAGGTTTTCAGAGGGCAGCTGCAGGCTTGAATAACGCAGCTGCACAGCAGCTGCCGCAGCACTTCAACTTGGTGATGCACAACACACGCGTTTGATGTGCGCTGCGCTGTTGAAAGGCTGCAGGCAGCTCACCCATGCGCCAGACGCGCCAGCTGCGTGCAGCTCACAGAGTCCCACACCTGCACCAGGCAGCAGCAGCCAGCACACATGCTGTAGCATCAGCAGTTGCAGGCAGCCCACCACCTCCAAGCAGCTCACAGAGTACCATGCCTGCACCAAGCAGCAGCCAGCACACACACTTGCTGCATCGTCAGCCATGTTCAGGCACCCCACTATCTCAGGGCTGCTGTTGACTGTTGATACCACTGCCCATTCAAGCAAACCAGCACTTCCGTTGTATAACAGGGCACGCTTGCTGCTGGCAGCTGGTCACGCAATATTCCCTCCATGCTTGCAGAACAACGAACTACCAAGCAGCAGCAGCAGCAGCAGCAGCAGCAGCAGCAGCAGCAGCAGCAGCACCGCGCTCACCAGCACCGTGGGGTCCTTGCCCAGCTGCCCACTGGCAGCGATGCGCTTGTCAGGCGCCAGCGCCAGGCAGCAGATGTCATCGTCATGGCCCCTGCAGTGTACATGTACAGCCAAAATATGTTGCTGCTGTGTGGCACCTCATGTTGCTGAAGCGCTGGCCATCAGGCAAAGTGGGAGTGGCTGTTGCATTGAAGCAGCATGATGTGCATGCACCAAACTGTGTCATGGACTGTGTGTACAAATGCCTGCGGCAAAGGCACTTCATTTGCAGCACACTGCTCACCTGAAGAACTGCTGCTTGTGCGCTGCAGCGTCATACACAACACACACTGCAGCAGCATACGTCACAATGTGACCGTTGCAGTTGACCCATATGTTGTTGCTTGTGGCGCGGTGGCTGCGGCATGCGGCAACAGGCAGCAAGAAACAGCAATGATCAAGAATCTATCAGCCGCCGCAGTCGCGCATGCCGGCGGCCAGTGACATGCACAGCCGTCAGCTGCAGAAAGTGCCCATACCTATCATTTCTGCCCGTGAAATTGATCTCAACAGCAGCTAGAAGTAGTACTGGAAACCCAGCCGCCAACCCAGCTGTACAAACAGTGACCACGTCTGCCATATATACCAAACTTTCAGCCCCCGCACTGGTGTTGCATGGCATATGTGCACTCGCTGCCAGTGAACGCGTGACTTTCAACTTCCACTCACACGTCGTAGCCGTAGACCCACTCCAGCTGCAGCTGCTCCTCGGGCAGCCGCGCGCTGCGCAGCGCAAGCGCAGGGTTCCAGTCACTTGGAGGCCTGGACGGTATGCAAAACACATAGTTTGTGTGATCCTGGTTGCTCGCCGCGTCACTCAAACACTTTTTGAACATGCTTACAGGCAAATGCAAACTGCTTTCATCACCTCAGCAGGGCATGCAACGTGCTATGGGCGGGGCCCACACAAGGCAGGGCAGCTTGCTACACACATGGGCAACATACTGTACTCGCAGTGCAAGAAGACAGTACAATGGGCTGCTGGCAGCATGCTTTCCATGGCTAGCTGCGACTCCCAGTCAAGCATGTTACACACTGTGCTGGCGCAACCACTGCATGGAGTAGCTGTACATAGCGCTATTGCGTGCATCGCGCGCCTGCCTCTCAGCGACACCCCCATGACATGTGCTGTGCTTCCAAGCAGCTGTGGCGCACTCACCACACTCCTGTCTTCCTGCACTGCGGGTAGATGATCTTGCCCATGTGGCTGGCTGGCTGCCCAGCCTTGTAGGGGCCCCGCTGCACTTCCGACTCCATCAGCATCAGCTGCCGCGGGCCGCCTACTATCAGCGATTCAACAAACACCTGCAGGGGGCGGCAGACACAGCACAACCTAAGAACAGAAAAGTCTTGCAGGACGCAGGGTGCTGACTCCATGAGCATCAGCTGGCGCGGGCCGCCTACTATCAGCGACTCCACAGACACCTGCAGGAACAGCAGACACAGCGCAAATTTAACCTGCTCGCTATTGATGAAGATTGGTCTGCATCTATCTTTCCTTGAAGATATGTGGCAAATACACAACAGCCTTGCAGCAGGCCACTGCACTGGACCAGGGGTCACATCCCTCTGCTGGCGCAGTGATGCTGCAGCTGCATCTCCCACCTGACATACAGCACGATTGCTTTCCTCACACTGTTGTCCTAGTACACACTGCTTGCCTAGTGTATGCCCATTGGGAGAATCCTCACCATGACTGGCAGCCTGCCGCGCACATCCTGGCCGTAGCGGTTGAACAGCCCGGCAGCATGTGCAGTGCTGACAGCCAGGCCCAGCAGTGCCCAGGCCTGCACAAAGCCCTGCACATCAACTTTGTCTGACGCAGCCACCTCACTGTGGCCAGACCTGCCCAGCACCTGCAGCAGCATGTGTAAAACATGTTGGGTTATTACAACAGGGCTGCACATTTAATGAGTGAAGTGCTGCAGGGTCTCTGTTTTGACATGTGAGAGCTAGATTGCCTGTGTGCAAGTGGCTCATGCAGCGTGCTGCCAAACAGCTGCTGCTGCTGCTGCTGCTGCTGCCGCCGGGTACGCCGAGCACAAATGCTACTGGTGTGTTTGAATGACATTGCTGATGAAGTGCGCCGCTGCTGTGAACAACTACATGCCTACATGTCCTGCAAGCAGCATGAACATAATACATTGTCTCCACATACCTGAGCGAAGGCCTGCAGCAGCACCACACGCTCCGGCTTGTGCACTGTTGCTCTCGCATGCAGCTGCCGCCGCATGCGTTCCTCAAGTCCTGCAAGCTCAGGGTTCAGCCCTAGGGTTTGCTGCCCGTAAGCCCTAAGCTGCTGCTGCTGCTGCTGCTGCCGCTGTTGTGGGATGTTGCTGTTTGCAGAGCCAGCTGGTGCAGAGGCTGGTCTGCCTGGGCCTGCAGCTGCTGCTGGTGTACCCACTGCTTGCTGTTGCAATCCTCGCCCGTGCTGCATCTGCTGTGAAGCACTGGGATTGCTGCTGCTGATGCGTGCAGCGCTGTTTACCCGTCGCTGCTGTGGGCCTGTCGCTCCTGCAAGCTGCTGCTGCTGCTGCTGCTGCTGCTGCTTTTGAGGCACGCGCTGCTGTACTGTCTGCAGTACGCCGGGGCTTATTTCCACCCGTGCTGCCTGCTGCTGCCCTGGAGAGGGTGACTGCCTGAAGTTGCCATATGCTTCGCCTGCCAGGCACAGTGTGCAGGAAAATGTTCATGTGCAGAGTGCTTCATCAGCTGCGGTCAGCAGCTGAAGTATGAGGGCCTGAAACTATCTGTTGCTGTCATTAATTGGTATGTGCTGCATCCGCCAGGCAGCAGCCAGTCCTGCAGCTGATGCATCAGGCCATGGCAAGCACGCACCGTGCAACTTTGCGTTCCAGAAAGGGGGGTCAGCAGCTGCCTGCAAGAGAATGATAGTGGACCAGGACATATATCCTTGATGTATAACCAGCGCTCGTAGACATAACAGTCTCTGTTCTTGTGTCCTGCTTGTGATGCAGTTTTGAAAGCAGCTGAGCAGCAGGCTGTGCACAGTCACCCACCTGCTGCTGGTTGTCCCTGCTTCTCCTCATGCTGCAGCACTAAAAAGCTTGAATAAGGAAACAGAAGACTAAGTTGTGTGATAGCGACGTGACGTCCATCAGAGCAGCTATTTCTGTGGGACCGTCAATCGCATCTGTAACTTGATGCATGCGTACGATGGCTGCGAAGACATGAACCAGAAAAGATGGCGCTAAAACTTCGGATTCAATTGCACCAAGAGCACACACTGCCGTAAGAGGGTTTCAAACCTAGTAAAACCTTGGTCAGACCAGTCAAACATGTGTCAGTATAAAATTGGTACAACGTGCAAGCAGGTCAATCATTGCAGGTCAATCATTGCATGCAACAT